>SNQJ01S0164415.1:0-21214 GCA_010110895.2 Picea sitchensis | reverse complement strand
TGTGTAAGAAAGGGTTGTTAGTATATCCCACGAAGATTATTGTGACTGTTGATTTACCACTGCCAACTTAAATACAACAATTACGAGAAATGTTGGGTCTTACAAGGTACTACAAGAAGCTAATTAAAGGATATACACAAATTATATCTCTAATGGAAATATTGCTAAATAAGGAGAAAATGTTTCGATGGAGTGAGGAATGTCAAGAAGGTTTAGATACTTTGAAGTAGAAATTGGTTACCACGTCAATTTTGATATTTCTAGATTGGAAGAAGGAGTTTCATGTTCACGTGCATGCATCATCTATATATTTAGGTGTAGTGTTAGCTCATCCCGAAGAAGGAGATATAAATCATCTCATTGCATTTGAAAGAAAGAAGTTGTCAAATACATAATAGAACTACACTATGATAGAACGTGAAGGATTAGCAATGGTGTATGCATTGCAGAAGTTCATACATTACTTATTGGGTTCATACTTTAAGATGTATACAGACCATTCTACACTAATATATTTGGTCAATAAGCTATTTTTAGGGGCAAGAATATGAACATGGATATTATTTTTTTAGGAATATGACTTTGAGGTAATTGTGAAACCAGGTAAATTTAATTTAGGATAGGATCACTTATCGTGCATATTATTAGGAGAAGATGTAGGAAAGTTGGATGACAGCTTACCAAATGCGCACTTATTTTCAGTACAAATGGTTAATGAATATTTTACAAATAGAGTTCATTTATTCAGCATAGGAGTAACCCCACCAGAGTTTAAAGTTGCATAGAAGAAGCAACTAGTAGTAAAGTTTGCAAACTATAAACTTATAGCATGAAATTTGTAGAAGTTAGGTGCAAATGGTATTTTGCAATGATGTGTATTAGAACATGAAAGACATATGATATTGTCAAAGGGACATGAAGGGGTTGCAGAAGGTATTTACACATGAAAATCAACAACTCAAAATATTTTTCGTGCAGGATTATGGTGGCCTACCCTTCATAAGGACACCAAGGAATTTTGTAAGACTTGTGATGTTTGTCAAAGAATTTGGAAGCCTTCTAGGAGAGATGAAGTGTCATTAGTAACACAAGTGACATTAAAATATTGTGATAAATGGGAAGTTGACTTTGTTGGGACGATTAATCCACCATTGAAGAGATCAAGAGCAAGATGCATCATTAATACGACATATTACTTGGCTAGATAGGCTGGAGAATAACTTGTAAGATATTGAAACGTGAAGACAAATGCATGATTTTTGTTTGAAAAAGTGATGATAAGGTTTAGATGCCCAAGAATAATTATGAGCGATCAGGGAACTCATTTTCTAAATACGATGATTCCAGCATTGACATAGGAGTTTCATATTCATTATCAAAATAGCACGTTGTATCATCCTCAGGAAAATGGAATAGTGGAACCGTTCAATAAGATACTAGAACATGCACTAATGAAGGTGTGTAATGTAAGGTGAGATGTCTGGGACTTGAAGATTCCAACAGTATTATGGGCATATAAGACTACAAGTAAGAATTTGATAGGACATACCCCATTCATACTAGTGTATGGCCAAGATGTTGTTATGCCTATTTAGTTCATAGTACTGAGTCAACACATTGTTGCACAAATAGAGATTATAGATTCTAATGCAATAGAGAAGAGATTTTCAAAGCTAGTAGAGTTGGAAGAAGATCAGTTTTTTCATAGGTTTCCATCGACAAGTTTAGAAAGTGCGCATGAAATAATGTCGTGACAGACATATTAAACAAAATAAATTTTAGACAAGAGACTTAGTTTTAATTTATGAAAACAAGTTTTCGCAGCACCCTAGGAAGTTTCAAATGCATTGGATGGGTCCATATGTGATGAGGTTTGTGAAAAATGCAGGTGTTTTTTAGTTGGAGAGACTGAATGGAGAATTTGTGGAAGGACTGGTTAATGGAAGTGGGTTGAAACTATATAGGGATAGTCGTACTTCCATGCACTATTTGGAGCATGTAGTATGTGTACCATAGTACTTGTATTATAGTGTATTATAGAATAGAAAAATAAATAAAAGAAGAAAATAAACAAAAGAATTTGAGGGTTGAAGTGATGCATAAGGATAAATGACTAAGGATATAAGGCCAAAAATTGTCGAAGAGATGTGGAAAGAGGAAGGAACTGTGTGTAGGAAGGAAGATTGAAGTGCGAAAGAGATATGCCTAGAGGGAGGGAAATACATTAAAGAGATTACATGATGGGAAAAGAATTAAAGAGTGATCATAGTGATGAATTAGTGGAGACGTGTAGTCATAAATGGAAAGTGATGATGAGACCATGATAGATTAGAAATGTCTAGACCATGATCCATATTGTAGAATATCGAAATAATTGAATGTGAAGTACAAGTTGGATTAGAATACAGGTTTGGGTATGAAGAATAGAAACAACAGGCGACAAGTGATAAAAGCAATTGAAGGGTCAACATAAAGAATTTATTGTCATTTGATTTTTCATAGAGGGAAATAAGAGAAAAGGGTCGAGTGAACATAGAAAGAGTCAAAGAAGAAGTTGCATATATAAATGGTGCCATCGAAGGCAGAAGAAGCTTCTTCATATCCAAATAAACATTGCACCAGGAAGACATCGATACTTGTGACCAAGGAAATATTGGGAGCATTAGCATCAGGGTCAACCCTGGTTCAATATACAAGGGACTATCTACCACCAAGGAAGCCGGAAAAAATGAAGTAAAGGTATAGAAAGAGCCAAAGTATGAACTCGTAGAGATAGAAATTCCATGAGTTGTGATCATTGAGGAAGATATGCTCGATGCAAAAGGAAGCCTAAGGTATGAAGACCACCACTTGATATATGTGAAGAAGTTTCCATAATTGGCTCCCAATAAGTACAAAAGCATAAGACTCACCCTAGATTCACAAGAATCATAGTATATCCATAGGAATGGGCGACAGGGCTACAAAAAACAGGTATTTTGAATCTTTTTGATATTCCACATTTTGGTAGGAGCGTGGAGATAAATATTTGTGTTAATTTATTATTGAGTTGTGTACATGGAGGATTTATATGGTTAGATAGATCAATATCCATAGACACAAAGTTTATTGCATGGATAACCAAGCTTCCATCAAAAGGGGAAGACCCATCACTATTATTCAAAGACAAGACAAAGGAGAAAGCATTGGAAAAAACAATCAAGGACAAGTAAAACACATTCAAAGGTGCACATGGTCTAGATGTTGCAAGCATCAATGATGATATAGTCTGGTTCACAATGCAGGTGTTTTTCTGCAAGTTGTTGAGGAAATGTCACAAGGATTAGGTACTAGAAGGTGTGATGGCATAAGCCAAGGAGTGTAGGAAGAAGAATAAATAGGATATGATGATGATGATGAAGAAGAATAGGAAGGATATGGCATAGGAGGAACAAAAAATACAGTACCACAATTAGGAGAGAAGAAGAAGAAACATGATATAGAAAGAACAATACTGCAATGAAAGAAGAGGAAAGAAATCAAGAAAGTGGCCACACATTCCCTATTAGAGGATGAATTAGAAAATATTGCAAATCAATTGAAAGAGGTTAATGAGGAGGATTTTGAGCAAGTGACACAATAACAAGAAGAAAGACAATTGGATGTGCAAGTGCAAATTTCTGCACTGCGACAGATTTTGGAGACAACCAGTATTGCGCAAGTCAGAAGAGGAGAACAAGAGTAGATGGAGAGGAAGAAAAACACAACAGAGGTGCAACAGATGACATCTCACACATCTGCGACATCAAGAGAGTGATGGGTGATGAATATAGTAGCGGGAGGTTTAGAGTTCCCTATGACATAATTACAGGAGCATGCAAAGGAACTTAGTCATATTTACTTGGTTCTATCTAAATTATTGGTAGAAGTTCTACATGGATTACAAAGGAGCATGAAACAAAAACTACAATTACATATGATGTCAATTTTGATGGATTTAACAAAGGAATTCATAGATAATGATGTATTGCAAGCATAATATGATAAACCTAGGCTAGAGTAGGATGAGGCCGCATAGAGGATAGAGAGAGTGAAACAGGTGGTCCAGGGGGGTTATAATAGTATTACATAAATTTCTAGGGAGGAATATGCCCCATTAGAAGAACAAGTGACAAATATCAGTGAATTCATTTAGGGATTTCACACAAATATTATTTATTTGGAAGCGTACCAGATACTGAGCACTCCACCAGAGGAGAGGGTGAAAATGGAGAAGATGGTGAAAACAACCATGGAGAGCATAAAAAGTATGGAAGTAGAGTGAGCCAAGCTATATGAAGAAATCACAGGAGTATGGACGTAGCTTATAGATGACATAGAACTACAAGAAATTGAACAAAAGCTACAGGCTACACAGGAAAAGGAACATACGTTTAACAAAGTAATGAGTAGCAATGGCAATGATGATGGAAACAATGGTAGAGAATAGAAAATTGTATTAATAGATTAACCAGATGAGGGAACAATAGTAGGCTTGCATACAAAATATCAAAACACTGTAGGAAGAAGCATACAAGGTGACAACAAAAGTAGTAGTTGCACAGGGCATGGTTAAGCAGGTAATGCAAGAAAGTGTAGAAAAGTTGAAAACCCATATTACTACAAAGACAACTGAGGGAATTGTGTAGCTGGAAACACGAGCAAGAGAAAAGATCACAGCTGCAAAGGATACATTTCAAAAGTTCATGGATACTTGGAAGAAACCCTGAAGTGGCTCGGGATGAGCCACAGGTGACTGTTGGAGGCCTGTTGAAGAAAGACATTTTGGGTAAGTTTTGGGAATTGCGTAGGAGAAAGCCACGTGACAAGTCAACAAAAAATAAGCATGTACAAATTTTTTTTATCGCATATTCAAGAGCCATCATGTAGAAGAAAGAAGTTGGTTAGTAGTAGTAAGACCATTTGGTCCATTTTGTAATAGTCTAAGCCTTAATATCAATGTATAACTATGTATGGGTTTTAAGTATAAGGTAGGGATTTCTAGTGGGAAAATCCCCCTATAACTATACCAGGGTTTAGAATATAGACAGAGCAAATGACCATCTAAAATTCAACCTAGTTTATACACTACCCCAAACATACCAAAATAAATGAACTGAAATCAATAGAAGAGAATATCGGTAACTATACCTTTTATCCAACTTTTGGTGATGATCTCCTCAAGCTCCATAGCTCCAAAGATTGTAAGTCTCCTCCCAAAGATGACTTGCATCCAAGAATAGGAAAATAAGGGTTACAAGAATGTTATTTCCATTCATGAATTAGGGTTATATATCAAATGCTATGTATAAATCAAAGAAAATACACAAAACATCATCATTTTGGATAGGGAAAAGAGATTCTTTTATTCATCAAACAAACACTGAAACTTACAATCCTTGTCGGCGACCATTCCACTAACCTGGTCCAAGATCCTATTTACAATGCTCCTAGTGCACCTTCAATAGGCCTCTTATCTCAATCTACTAATAAACTTAAGGGAAGGGAATGGATTGACTGGAAGAAAAGGGGCTGAAGAGGGAATGTTGAGGTAGTAACTCACAAAAGGTAGAAAATGCTTGGGAAAGGAAGGGAAGTGAAATTGGGAAGAGTATCATCGTTCTTATGCTTGGTTGTGAAATGAGACCCCAACACATCCTTTATATGACAAAAGGATGGTTATTCAGTTAGGGGACAGGCTATAGCAAGTGAATTGGGTGGGAAGCCTCCAATATCCTGTGAATTCCTTACAACTTTTTAATTTTTGCAACTTTTGGAGGTATACGTGGGTTGTGTATTGTGAAACAAGCATATGTACGTGGGATTTATAGCATGTAGAAAGAATATATACGTGGTATGTAGTGGTTCAGGGCATGCACATGCTTTAAAAAATTGTTTTTCAAGTATAGTTGCTCAACAATGATTTGGAAAATTATGGAAGTAAGAGGGCCAATGCCATGTATGCATGAGTAGGGAATTTTAGGGCTATAACATATGCCCCTAATGTATGAGATAAGAACAGAAGCTAATGGCCAAAATACATTACAACATCTTCACCAATGTACAAAATCGAGTGAGCTCGGAACCGGAGTTCGAGAGGTGTCATCTACAAAACAAAAATTGTCTCTCTGAGGTGGTCATACCCATGCTCGAGATTAAAGAATCATGGATTCCAATCAAATAGAATGCAGATCCGTGTCATATAACTATATAAATTGTATCCACGAGCAATACATAATGTATCTACATCTCAAAATCAATCGAAGATATACAAGTATTGTATGCATGTTCAAGAAGATAGTGATGCCTATGGCTGAAGATGAAGTCTTCATAGCTCAAGAAACAACTTCAAGATATTTAAAACTCAAGTAGGAGTACAATGGGAGTGTAGGACTGACTACTATGATCCCTTCGACAATCCATCAGGAAAAGACACGAGGATCTCGATGATCAGGCAGAGAACTTCATCGATTTCAAATATGAAGTTAACTAGACTCTTGGGATGGTCGACTCATGAAAGTCAAGAGACAAACTGTAGAAGGGATGACTCAAGTTGAGTAAATAATTCCCTTGGACAAAAGCATGAAATATGATCAGACTCAGGAAACATGATATTGACATAAGTTTGTGATACAGGAGGCAACACAAACTCTCCATATGTTTGGAAGAGTAACCAAATGGAGGAGGACGCAACTCTATGTAGAGAGAACAAATTCCTAAGATCATACTATATCCCAATGCTTGATGAACAAACAAAAGGATGTTCTTTTTCCAAGGGAGACTATCATTGCTGCTGAAAAAAGAATGTGTATTTCTCATCCCCTCTTTTTGGAATATTTGATTTTTTTTTTCTTTTTCAATTTTTAAAGAGCTTGAAAAAGAATAAAAGAATGCTATGTTACAAAGGAGAAACGAGTTTCGCGAGAAATAAAACTAGTTCCAAGAGCATAGAACATACTAATGCTCAGGGCAAGGAGACATGTGCAGGATACAGAAACTCGGGGAAAATTCCTCCATTAGTCAAGGTGTCAGGTCACAGAGGCAAGAAATATGCAAAGCTTGCGTATAAGGAATTCTTCAAAGGTTCATTTGAGAGAAACATGGATCCATCATTAGGCCAAATACGCAAAGATGAGACCCACAATGCAATTAATCATGACACAGGGAGACCCCTTCTATGTAATTTTTTTACGAGCCCAGTGACGGTAAGCTCGATAGTTTTTTCACATTTAGAGAGTCTGAAAAAATTAAAAAGAAGACTCCATGGAGTATCTTTTTTGGATTTAGTCTAGTCGATTTGAAAAAGGGTTAAACTTGCACCGAAAAGATGTCTATTCAAAACATTTTGATGAGTGTGACAAAGAAAAGATCACTCTACAATATTTTCAATTTTAAGGAGTCTGAAAAGAGCTTAACTATGGACTCACATCCTTTTTCTGAGTTTAGTTTCATTAGCCTGAAAAAGTATAAAAGTAACCAAGGATAACTCTCCTGACAAGACAAATCTCTCGAGGTGTACCTTTTTCCACTATAATCTACTGGCTAGAAAAAGGGTTAAACTCATTCCAATAGATGTTCTTCTTGACCAATTTAATGAGTGTGAAGGAAAAAGGTCACTCGATGATCTTTTCAATTTTAGGGAGTCTAAAAAGAGATTAACTATGGACTATGGGGTGGTTCCTTTTTTGTAAGTAATCTCCAAGGCCCGAAAAAGGTGATAAACCAAAACCAAGGAGAATGTTCATTTTTAGAATATTTAGTCCCTCGGGCCCGAAAAAGGGTTAAACTTACACTTGAGAATACTCTTCTAGAGAACCAAATTTCCTAGAGAATACCTTTATTCATAAAATTATCCATCTGGACTGAAAAATGGGTAAACTACCGCCAGACATATCTGCCTTTAAATTTGACTTTGGCGACGTGAAGGGAAACAAGATCACTTGATAATATCCTCATTTTTAGAGAGTCTGAAAAGGGCTTAAAGAAGACTACAGGGGGATACTTTTCTCAGTTGATATAGACAAGATCGAAAAGAATAAATACAGTGTCATTGGATGTTCTTTCGCATTTCAAAGCGATATTGAAAGACAACAAAGAATGCTCATTAGGGAGTCCTGAGGGTAAGTCCTAGGATGATGATGAACAAAAGAATGACGCTTCATTATGTAATCATGACAAGACTAGAAAGGAATCCCAAGCCTATAGTCATCACTGACAGCATGGATGCCAAAACGGAGCAGAGGATCTATCTAGGCCATCCATGTGAAGGTAGGTTGTACCACCTAATTATGAAAATGACAACGAGATGAAGCAAGTGGGAATGAAATCCTAACTTGTATGCAAAAAGTTAGAAAAATGACTTTTACCAAAGGATACCAAAAAATGTGACCAATCTCAAAAAATTACCAAACCAAAAGGAAAAGATTACTAGAACGACCAATAGAAAACTGAGAAGTGAAAATCGAGTGATCACCAAGACAAAAAAAAAAGACAAAGGGGCCAAAAAAGGGGAAAAGGGGGCTTAAAAAGTCTATAAATAGAAGAGGACATATCATTTTTACCATTGCAATTTGAAAATCAACCAAAAGGTCAAAAAAACCGTTTGCTAAAAGAGTGGATTCTGGGAGCTTTAGTGGACGAAATGACCTTCTATTTGGACCAAGTAAGTACAAAAAACCTACACTTACAATTCAATAATTACTTTATTCTTTATTTTTATGTTTGGAGGGGGAGAAATCTTGTAAAAAGAGAGGCCTTGCATGTACATGGGCTATCCAAGGCCATCCCACGTATGTACTTGGCAAGAATACTAAAAAACCCATGTACATACGCGACTGTGTAAAAAACATCCCGCGTACACCCTCTAGTAATTTGAAAAAATAAAAAGAAATCATTGAATCCTCTCAATTTTTTCCATGTAACGGGATGTATGTTCACTAGAGAGAGAGAGAGCACAAGGAGCTCGATGTCTTGGTTGAGGAGGACCCTATGGCCATCACTGCACTGAAACAGTGCGGGTTATGGAATTTATTTCTTTCTCCATTTATGAGGGCACAACCGAGGTTGCTCAATGATCTTCTGGAGTATTGGAATCTTGATGTTGAGGTGTTCATGCTAGAGGGTGAATCACTGACCCCAACCATAGAGGATATCTATTTTTTTACTGGGCTCTCAAGAAGAGGGGAACCAATCAACTTGAGAACTTTTACTCAAAGGCCTTTCAACATCAAGGACTACATTTAGATGTATTGTGAGGCTGAAATTGAGAAGGTAGGTTCTCATGTTCCAATCCATAAGATCACCAACCTCTCTTTGCGTGTGATCTTACTTTTGATTGGGAGGATTACTAGATCTGCATCTCTTCATCGGGCCTCCTAGGAACATATGCATTGTGCCATTTAGTGCCTGGAGGCCACCATTTTTTAATGGAGTACCACCATGCTTGTATGCATGAAGAGACATCTTATAGATTTTCGACGGCGTACCAACAAGAACTTTGGGTTTGGTACTATATTATGCTCCTTCTTCTTTGAGAGGGTGCCTAGTCTCAGTCCTAGAGAGATAGTATGGGGGCATGTAGCCTCCTTCCCAACAGTGAGCAGGTGGGTAGTGTTGTTGCCTATACAAGGTGGAGGGAGGACCATAGAGGCCTTCGACGATTTTTTTTTTGACTGGTGGGCACGTCATATCCTGGTGATCGAGGATTACCCATATGAAGGGATCAACTTCACCAGAGACCTAGATATGCCTATACCTCCCAATGAGGAGAGTGGTGAGATTGGTAACATATATTTTAAAGTTTATTTAATTTTTAATTTTCATATATATCCTTTTTATGTGTGTATATATTATTGACTCGTGTATCTGTTATGTACAGATGTGGGGCCTATTCAACCAACAAAATTTTCCAAGAGTCAACAATGTCATTGACCTTAGGAAGGACCAGTAATGGTAGGAGGACCAACACCTGCAAGAGGACCCATAGCCGGAGAGGCTGACAGAGTCTTGTGACGAGTGGAGTGCAACCTCACTGCGCTCACTCATGCCATTCCTATGGCCAGTATCGAGGATATTCCCCCTTCTATGCAGCCACATCTAGTAGGGGTGCCTCAAACTTGGGTCCAGTTGTTTCGGCATCTTGCAAACATCATTGTTCATTATAGCAGGGCCAATAGGCCTCGTCCTTAGATAGCACTGGACCATTGATGTGCCGAGGGAATTTTTTGTACTATATGTATTTTTTCAGGTCATAAGCCCAGTGATGTAGACATATGACTTTTGAGGCTTTCATGCCCACTTTTGAGGCTTCAATATTTATTTTCTTATGGATGACATTTTTACAAATGTATTTACATGCGTATGTGTGTTCTTTTCTTTTTATATGTGAGCAATATGCCAATCTAAATGGCATATACATAATGCAATCGAAATATTGTTATAAGAGACATACCCTAAGGAATCATCGGTGTAGAGTGGGATCATAAACACAGTAAACCCCATTTAACTGGGACAAAACCAACTTGGCATCTAAGTAGACCCAGAGGTGAGAAATTCCATGTGACAAAGCATCACGAAGAAATTCTATCACTATGTTGTACTCGACAACATTGTTTTTAGCATCGCCTAGATAAATACCTCCGGAAGATAGAAACTGGCCTCTAGGTGTGAAAATCACCCAAGCTACGGAAGCAAGCCTCTGAGTGTGTCAACTAGCGTTGTCCGCAAACCCAAAATAAACCTTCGATTCACTTAACATATTCCACAGCGAAAAAGAAGACATAAATAACTACACGTCCACAAAAAAAAAGACAAAAATGTATAAGAGGCTATACATATATACAAGAAGTCACCTAGGTGACCAACCTAAGAGTAGTACTTCTTAAGGTAGAGCCCATTTCTAGGCTCCGCCAAGGAATTTCCCTCAAAATAAACTAGACAATAAGCTCCCTTATCCAAGACCTCTTTCACAAATAATGGTATGAACCACATGGGTTTGCACTTGCCTTCCCCCAGGGGATCTTTGTCTTGATCATAGACCAGCACAAGATCATCTTCGGAGAAAATCAGAGGATGAACAAACCAATTTTACTGACACTTGACTCCTTTCTTATGAGCCTCATTGGCTAAGGCTGCATCACGACGCTTCTCATCTAGTTTCTCTAGATATAGAAGGAGTTCCTCAAGCGATGAAGTGTCTGACAGTAATTCCACTGCCAACTTTAAAGAAGGAATCTAACATTCAATAGATAATATTGCTTCCATCCCGTATACAATTTGAAAAGGGGGAAAACTGGTGGCAATATTCACAGACGTTCAGTAGGCCCACGATGTTGAATACAACATCAAATTCCAATTCGATTAGGTAGAATTGATCATCCACCGAAGAATAGTCTTGAGAGACTTATTCACAGCTTCAACCTAACCATTTGCTTGCGGGTAATAGGGTGACGAATGTTCCTATTTGAACTTGATATTTGAAATTAATTCAGTCATCATTTTGTTTTGGAAGTGACTACCATGGTCAGTGACAATCTCCTTCGGGATACCAAACCTTACTATTATCTTATTAAAGATGAAAAGAGTCATTGTTTTTCTATCATTGTTGAACGTTGGCATAGCTTTGACCTAATTGGTGAAGTATTCGACTTCTACGATGATGTAACGATGCCCCCTAGTTGAATTCAGGTGAAATGTAGTAAAATCAATACCCCACTTGGTAAAAGGACCAACAACAATGACTAGAAACATAGGAGCAGGATGTGCCCACATCTTCCGACATGATATCTAGCACAGGTGGAACTTCTTGACCGCTTCCACATAATCCTTGATTAATGAGGGATAGAAGTAACCTACACGTAGAATCGTTTGGGTTGTGGGCAACCCAGAAAAAATGACCACCACATGCTCCAATGTGAAAGTTGTTCAAAACGAGCTATGTTTCTTCATGGGTAAGACATCGCTGAAGAATGAAATCTACACCTCGACAATACAATGTTTCATCAAGGATAATATAGAGCCTGATGTCAAATTCATCGACACTCATCACAAGAAGCAGAGACAAGGTACTTCAAAGTCTGGAGATACATAAGTATATATCCATACCAGGGGTCTGAAGATTCAATTAGAAAAATATCTCCATTAATAGGTGATTCTTTGGGAATGATATAACTAGACTCGACCAAAAGTTCTGAAATGAGTTCGATAAAGACCAACGACTTATTGGCTTTTACATAAACAAAATCCAAGTCAAACTCCTATAAGATGACTATCCATATACTGATCTTTCTGCTAATGACCTGTCATGTTAACATGTATTGGAAAGGGTTGACTATGGTGATGATGATGGTCTTGTGAAGAAGAATGTACTGACGAAAAAGCTAGATAATATGGATAGCCGCCAAAGCTAGCTTATCAACATGAGAGTAGTTGAGTTCTGGTCCAATCAGGCCTCAGAGAAGGTAATATATGACGTTATCTTCGAGCATATCATATTCTTGAACCAATACCATGTGGATGGTCGACTTCGTAAATACAACAAGAAACATCTATTATAATCAGGAGGTTGGAGCAGAGGGGAAGACATTAGGGAACATTTCAACACTTCAAAGGAGCACTGAGAAACTTCATCCCAACAGAATGAGATCCCTTTTTTCAAAAGATGCATAAATCCTTTAGTGATCTTGGCATAATTAGCGACAAAACATTGAAGAAAATTCGCTTTCCCCTGTAAGCTGTGAACCTAGGGTATCATGCATGGGGGAGGAAATTGAGCTATTTCCTCAACCTTGAGAGGCTCGACCATGATCCATATTGTCGATACAATAAAACCTAAAAGATGATGTGATGTCAAGCAAAAACTGCACTTGTTAGGATTCAATCGAATCCTATAGTAGCAACATCATTCAAATATTAGTCGAAGATGGGTGGGATGATCAGATCTCTTGCAAGAGCATGATTCTAGATCATCAAGGTATGCCTTGACTATGTGTTTGAGGTCATGAAAAGTGAACGACATGGCCCACTGAAAGGTGGATCCAACATTTTTCAGGCCAAAAGGCATCTTACGATATGAGAAGGTACCCCAAGGACAAATAAAAGTTGTTTTATGTTCATCCTCGGGTTTGATTTGAATCTGATTGTATCCCAAAAAACCATCCATGAATGAAAAGACCTTACATCCTGCACAGTCATCAACAATCTGATTGATAAACAAGGTAGGAAAAATTTCTTTTGGGCATGCTTTATTTGAATCACAGAAGTCCATACAAACACAAATCGTTCCATATTTCTTGTTAACCGAAAGCGGGTTCGACACCCATTGCATAAATTATACATGGTAGATAAAACTGACTTTGAGCAGTTTTTCTACTTTTGCCTTGATTGTTGCCACTTTTCGAGGATTGACTAGATGAATCTTCTTTTGGACTAGTCTTGCATCAGGATAAGTCATGATTTCATGCTCAAAAATTCATGGATCGCTTCCTGGCATCTCCTTGTAAGACTAGAAAATCTTTGAATAAATTGGTTTAAGTTCGAATATCTTTGGGGAGAAATCTGCTCCGATGAAAAAATTCTCCACGATACCATGGATTTTGGAGATATCAATTGGAATCATTGTAGAAATACTTTCCATGTTACCCTCAGAAAAACATTCGTGCATATCCATAGGATTGATAGGATAAGGACTATCTCCATTCATAGTCGAGCTTTTCTCTACGAGGGGAAACTCTGGATGACTTTGAGAGTAGACATTGTGCAAGGGGTTTGTGTTATATCCTCTACAACATAGTAGTTCTAAGTGGACCTCATATTTGGATTATGGGAAGCCTTCTTAAACGCACCTTTGGGGATGCGAGTCATTGTTTCTCCCACCGCCTTCTCGATTTGGAGATGATTTTACGGGTTAGTGGAATCCTTTCCCTTCTCTACAGAATTTGACATTCCATAGTCACATGTCCTGGTCGATAAATTAGAATTGGCATTCATCATGTAAACATTCACGGTCGGGTTGTTGTTGGTAGGCGTGAGGGGTCCCTAACTGCCGCCTGTCGCGCTTGTGAATGTGGAAGCCTAAGCCATATTTTTTCGTTGCAGAAAAGCATCTGTCAACACAACAGGCTATTGTTGCACTAATATCTTTTGGTCTTCTGTAATATGAGGGTATAGGTGAGTCATCTGGTCCTCTATGCAAAGATTACATGGATACTTTGACTTCTTCTTCTCTATTTCCCCCCCACCAACATTATCGGTATCCTTTTTATCCCCTTTACCTTTATTATTTCATTGTTTCTTCTTTCCCTCAATTTGTTGGTTTTCCTTGGGATTCATCGACTTCACATTCTGTACATGTGACGTCTGGGTAGGGGTAACAACTGAACTTGTAGTCTATCTGGCCAAAATATGTTGTATCGATAATTGTTGCAACTGATTCGATAGCAGGTATGTGTAATTTCTTTGTGTTCATCCCACAATGTCGATGGCATGGGGTCCAAAATTTTTCTTTGTCTTATCGAGAGTAGACCGTGACACATCTGGAAAGATCTCATAGAGCATTCCAGACTGAAAGTAGATCAGTTCAAGCTGTTGGGCTCTCATAATCGATTCCTCTTCTGAAAACACTCTGGAAGTCACTACGTACTTGGATACGCAGGGAACCAAAGACTTCAAGAACCACTCAAGAAATAAATTAGGAGGGACCTTGACCTTAATCAATCTCTTTCTACGCCACCATTCTCAGATATGATCCGAGATAAGGTTGGCCTTGGTTTTCTCAAAGTTGGCCAGCAATTCGGTGTCGACATCGTATCTCACAGGTAACTCAAAATGGTTCAATAAGACTATTTCCAAGTCGTTGAAGTAAGAATACCTCGAGCCATCAAGCTCAATATACCACTTCACAGAACCCTCTATAAGAGTGGCATTGAAAAAGGAGCAACTAGATAGAGTCATCCTTCAGCGAGTTTGATGAGGACCATAAATGAAAGGTTGTCACATGATCACCTTGATATTCACCAGGCTTTCCCTCAAATTTTGGAATATCCAATGGAAGCTTAGTTGGCATGGGGGGCCAATGTAGATCATGACAAATTGGGTCATTCAGTAATATCGACAAGTCTGGAAGATGTAGAGTTTCCAGAAAGGGTAGTTTCGGTTGTGAATTATTTATAGGAAAAGAGGGCCCTAGATTTTGACTAGCACCAGGTTGTCAGGAAAATTTGGACGGTTGGCCAGGGTTTTGGTAGAAAAAATGGTCTTGACTACCAAAGGGAAATTGCATCTATGGATGTGTCATCGACTTACTCCCAAAATTGGATGACATATCTTGCGTAGGGATTTCTCCTTGCATTTTGTTCTAAAGACTATGGAAGGGGATGCCCCCAGCCAATCCGACGGGCATCAGTATAGAGCCTTTCCTGGGGTTCCATTGAGTATGGAAGGGGTTGACCCTGACCAAAATCCCTTACAAGGGAATCAAGCCCTGTCAAGGATTCCAAAGACCCTATGTGGAGTAAACTCCAGTCGTCGCTCCCTGTGAAGGAATCATACCTTGCACCGGGTTATGTTGACCAAAGATGGGGTTGGCCCCAATCGACAAAGTGGTTGAAAAGAAAGAATTATTCCAAAATGCACCGAGAAAACAGAATGGAATATATCCCATCGGCGTTGTATAAGACAAAGGTCATAAACTGCCTCCACCAAACAAGCTATAATTATCAATTTTCTTGATTGGTTGTTGAAAATAACCACTGAGCGAAGGGGATGCAAGAGGTATATGACCCCCACCGTAAGGTGTTAGCGCTCTGTAAATTTCCAAGAGGTTGTTAGAAAGAAGAAATCTATGAGAGGTAACTTTATCCAACCACTTTTGAAGCTGGGATCTAGCCCTTCCAACTACAGAGAGGGATCTCTCTATATGATTTAGCTATGTTTCAAGTTTTAAATATTAGGCTAGGTAAACAAATAGGTCGATTTTGTTGTTGTAGTGTTTGTTGAGTTGGTTGAGACAATCTACACATCCATTGGGCTATGGGGTCTGTGTCTTGAATGAAATATGAAATCCAAACCAGAAACGCAAAGGAAAACTTTCACAGGGAGAGATAATATAATCATTGGATTCTTTAGTAGCATAAAGGAGAAATAGCAGAAAAGATGAGAAAGACAATTACAACAAAGAAGCAATGAAGAATTTCTTTATTGTAAAATGAGAATATAAACACTTAAATCTTTTGAGTCAGAAACAGGGTATACGAGATAAATCCTGCAACTTTCATTACTTCTAAAGATTAGATTTAGAAAACAGTATGATAGCAAAGTAAGAATCACATTTAACTCAGAAAGAACAACATCACCAGTGAATACACGCAAGAATCCTGTAAAAGTGCCTCTTTGTATTAATGGAAGATCTCTTCAAAAATATTACAGTCTGACAGCTTCAGGGTGTGAAGATCAACAACACCCTATACTTCGAAAAATGAAGTATTTATAACTCAAATTACAAACGATCCTGTCATTAATGAACAGGACGTGCTAAATCTATTTTTAGCCTAACTAACTTAACAAATTGCATAAATCTAGGAACTTCTTGATGATGTGGTGTAACTGCATGCTGATTTCTAGGTGGGCCATTGATGAAGCCTCTGCACGACTTCATCTGACTGGACAAATGATTGGACTGGGACAGCTCATCTGCTACTCAATCAGATCACAGAGTTCCTCCCATCAAAGATGACTGAGCATGTTGACTTTGAGTAGCCTTCGATACACTTCGTCCATTTCTGTGTACTTGGTGAAGGTAGGTTTGGTGACGAAAATGTATCGGATCTCATGTTGGATACTGATGTCCCACTGAAGGGCATCTAGAAATGCCTTGCCAGTGATGCTGCCTTGAATTCCTGCAAACTTTGAACTGTCCTTAGCCACATCGGCCAGTCTCTTCTTATAGTCTGGGAGTGTCATCAATTTGTCATTGATTACCTTCAGACCAGGAAGTTCTTTCTTCTGTAGAGCCTCAATCTTACTAAAGAATCTTTGTACCCCTAGGTCCATGGCCTGAACCTTTTCTTCCAGTTGAAGCATTAATCCTCTCTTGGTCAAAACTCTTTTGACCTCAAGGATGGTTTATGTTCTGTCTTCAATTCTCAGCTCATCCATCTCTTCCCTGGTATTAGAATTTAGGAACTTGATGATCTCGTTCGCCTGTGTTGGCATCTCTCCCAATTTTGATCTGATCTTCTCAATGGTCTGTTTTCTTCTCTGCACCAATTCATTCTACTCAAACATGATCTGTATCATGGGCCATATCTCCTTCATGGACTTGGTGATGTCTATCCATAAACTTTCTTTATCCTCGTCCAGAGTCTTTCCTGCCACTGTTTGCTTCCAGAGCTGTTGTAACTCCTGTTTGAGCTGATCTGTCACCTGCTTTTCCTTGGAGAGGCTGATCTGAAAGGAAGATTTGAGTTCTTGAAGGTTCTCAATCTCCTTTTTGAGCCTGTTGATCTCTGTTTCCTGCAGGTTCATCTTTTCCATAGACTTAGCCAGGTCGACTGTCTTTTCCAGAGAGGTCAATGGAGTAGCAGATGGGACTTTTCATTGATGCCATGCTCACTCCCAAAATTGGAATGGATTTCAACGGAATGACTTCCATTGGCTTCAGTTGTTCTTTCTCTTTCACCAGTTTCTCCATTTCAGCTTCCATTTCCTTAAGTTGTGCATTCTACTCCATGAGCAGCTTGAGCATTTCATCTTTCTCTCCTTCTTTCTCTGCTATCTCCTTCACCTGCGAATCCTCTATGGGCAGGAGCTTCAATTGTTTCCTTAATGAGGCTATGTCAACATTCTTCTTCTTAATCATCTCCTCGGCTGCTTTCACGTTCGAAGGATCGTAACCGATCTTGAGGACCAGTTCCTCCAAAGTCTTGATCCTATTGTCCTTGGCAAAGGATGATATCTTCTCCAAATTTAGTTGTGTTTGAACATTGTTCAGGGACACCTGCAATTTGGACGTAGTAGTGGAAGCATGTGGTAGTGTGTAAAAGACCATTTCCCCTGTCTGCTTGTGCAGATCCATCTGATCCGTCGAATGCACATCCTTCATCTGGAATTCAAAGGTGGCCCTTTTGTAATCAGTGATCACATTTGGATCTGGCACCTGTGCCTGGAAGAATTCCATATGCATTCTTCCCTTCTCGGTGTCGAATGCCGATAGCAGCCTATGTTGTGCAGTCGACATCTGCTTCTAGAACTGGGTGCAAGTGTTGTTGGTCAGGGTTTGGTTCCTTTTCTTGATCAACTCATATTTTTCGAAGATACTCAGCTTCGGCTCTACCTTACCTGGTTGGGTGGTCGACGGAGACTCTGTAGATTTCTTCGGCAATGCTGAGGTTATGACCTTCTGGAGGCTTGCACCGAGGGGTGGTCTGTCAACCTTGGTCAGTGTAGTAGACGGGGCTTCTTTTTCTCCAGTCGGGCCAGGAGTTGAAATAGTCTTAGGCCTCTTGGTATGCAGCTGGAATTCTTCTGACGATACCTCCGTGACAGGCGGAGATAAATATTGCCTAGGCCTTTTCTCTTTCAGGACCTGTGGCGTGGTTGTTTGAGATAAAGTGGCTGGGGGATCCTGCTGTTCTACTTCAACCAATGTGTTAGGTTCCCAAGCTGTCTGATTTTCAAACTTCTCAACTTCAGGCCTAGATTCATGAACATATGTGATGTTCTTGTTTTTCACCCTCATCTCTGAGATGATCCCACATGGATCATAATTACATGGGAAGCTCATGAAGAACTTCATTTCCTTGAGTATCCTGTCTGCTTCTTCCCCAGCGCCATGATTGTTGCAGATGAAGGAGCCAATCTGCCCTTTGATTCTGATCTATTGCTTTTTCTTCAGTGACACAAAATGGATATCATCGGAATTTATTATCTGCCTTATATATTCCAAAGAAAAAATTCTGACAGGCAAGTACTTGGGCAGCCTATACGGTGCCAACTTGCACCCGTATACTCTGATCTCAGTGTAATCTTGGTACAAATACCAATCCCCCATCTTGGTATGATCCGAAAGATGCAGGATCCTCTGAACTTCATCATTTATCCAAGGCTCGGGCCTACCGCTAAGCATACTCACCACCGGGTGGTAGAAATGATCGATGAACTCCCTGAAACTGAAATCTCTGGAGTTGTGCTTGAGAAAGGAGGTCCATGCTGTCACTACCTAGGGTCTACCATCTCCATCCATCTTCTGCATAGAAAAAATGAATTTGTCCGCTTGGAAGAAAACAAACAAGTACGCTAGTATGGACGAGTACCGAAACATGCCTTCCATGGCGAAATTCACAAACTGTTAGTGAATATTGTTCGCCACGAACGTGCTGAAATCGAACTGGGTGGTGGGCTTCTCATCGGTAGAGAAGATGGATAAAAATCCCAGAATGGGTTCATCTGCCCACTGATCTGAATAATATCCTAACAAGGCACAAAAGGATGAGATGATCTGGTTTCCTTTAGTCGAGAACATGGAAGAAGGATAAGGAGGATTTGTGGAGGGAAATTGAGCAGATGGGGGAAGGAAAAGCTCAAATATTTGAGCTCTTTGGGGGAAGGTCATTTTCTGGTATAATTCTGTAAGAATTTCCAGGTTGAAGGGTGATGCAGAGTCGGCTCGGGGGACTTGTATCATTTGGTCAATGGATTCGGGCGTGATGAGGAAAAGAATCTCTCCGGACGAGGACACGATGGCTCTTTGCTCGGGGATGTAGTGGGCTTGGCACTTGAGGGCGAACTCTGCAAAAGGGTGAATCTGAGGGAAGAGGTAAAGGGGTAAGTTGGACTCCCAGAGTCTAATTTCATCACTCTGGTCCAGGAAAACTTCCCTGAGCCACGACTGAAGGTCTGTGAAATCAAAATCGCACTTTGTATCTGCGATAAGCAGTCTTTGTCAACTAGTGGGATCCTTTCAAGGTCGACAGGGGGCGGGAGAAACGGATTCTCCTCTCCTTCTGCTTGTTTGGACTTTGGCGCCATTACTGCAATGGTACCTGCAAGAAAACAACATTAGCGGGGTGGCTGTTGGTGGGGGCAACTGAATGTAACGGAGGAAACAACAGTGTAAATTTCTCTGGTGCGATGAGTGAGTGAATGGTGAAAATAGGAAGAGTGAGGGTAGTTTTGAGTAAACGGGTGTCCCTAGGCACGAGAGACAGGTCAGTTGGTTAACAGATAGGTTATCCAGTAATAAATGGCCAACGGATCACTTTGAGTGTGAGATGGTCGGTGACGGTGACTGAGGGATACAGATGGGTGATGTAAGAGCTATCGATTGGAGGTAAAGGTCATAGTGAGGGGGCTTTCCATGAGCGAATGGGGGGGAAGGACTGACAGCAGTTATGGGACGTGACTATTTTGGGAAAGGTGGATGGTGACGTCCAGAGGTGATGAAGGTATGTCAGATAGTAGGAGATGATGGGACTCGGGGCCATTAGATCATTGCCACGTAAAAAGAGGGGCCCACCAGAGGAAAAATACCATTCTAGATCCCCCCCCTCAGTTAAAAGTAGAACAGTCGGGGGGGTCCTAAAAACATCTTGGGTCGTTTATCTGCATGCCTGCTTCTGAGCCGCATATCTATGCACGTTGTTTATCACACATTCCAGACCTCCCCCTCCATTAAAGGTAGAATGGACGGGGGGTTCCAGAATTCAACATTGATCATAGATTTGTGTGCTTGATCTTGAGCCGCCCATATGTGCGCAGGTCTTATCAGCAATTCCGGACCCCCCCCTCCCTTCATTAAAGATAGAACGGTCGGGGGGGTCCGAAAAGATCTATCCACCATAGATCTGGGCGCAATCATCTGGACCACTGATATATGAACGAAGCATAAGTGAGGGCGCGGAAAAATACATGCACCGAGGAAACTTAGGATAAGTGATTTTTCATGGGTTTCCTCCAAGGCTTTTCATGTCAACACCACCAAGGGGTTAGTCAAACGACCTTTTAAGCATATGAAACATGGTGCAACATTTACATCCAGCTGGTTTTTATTGAAATAAAGAAATAAAGCAACTAGCCTATATTCTAACCTAGCTTCCTATGACAATTAACCCAGATTAAACTGTTGGGTTAAGAATTTACTCTACCCTGGGGCTATCTGACCAAGATTAGACAGTCTGGCCAGATTTATTCACTAATCTAACCT
>SNQJ01S0164414.1:31034-52248 GCA_010110895.2 Picea sitchensis | reverse complement strand
CTCTTCACCAATGGTGATGGTTACAAAAAAAGATAGTTCATGTCGTATATGTCGAGATTATAGACAACTCAACAAAATGATCATCAAAGATAAGTTTCCTATTCCTTTCATTAATGAATTATTAGATGAACTACATGGATAAAAAATCTTTACTAAGTTGGATCTTTGTTTAGGATATCATCAAAATAGAATGAGGTAGGAAGACGTTTCCAAAACAGATTTTAGAACACATGAAGGTCATTATGAGCTATTGGTTATTCCATTTGAACTTACTAATGCACCTTCAACATTTCAAGGCTTGATGAATTCTATTTTCAAGCCCATCCTTTGAAAATTTGTGCTAGTATTTTTTGATGACATACTAATCAATAGAAAAACTTGGGAAGAACATGTACACCATGTTGATAGAGTATTAAAACTATTGGTAGAGAAACAACTTTATGCAAATACTTCCAAGTGTTCCTTTGGGTTT
This sequence comes from Picea sitchensis, assembly GCA_010110895.2. Classification (NCBI taxonomy): domain Eukaryota; kingdom Viridiplantae; phylum Streptophyta; class Pinopsida; order Pinales; family Pinaceae; genus Picea; species Picea sitchensis. Next base: position 51,776 of record SNQJ01S0164414.1, on the reverse strand, counting down.
CAAGAAGTGGAATAATTGGGTCATATTGTATCTCATGAAGGTGTAAAAGTGGACCCTGACAAAATTAATGCTATGAGGGAATGAATAATTACCAAAACCTTGAAGAAACTCAGAGTATTCTTAGGATTGAATTCCTATTACCACAAGGTTTTTAAGAACTATGGTCAAATAGCAACACCTCTAACAACATTATTAAATAAGGAAGCATTTTCTTGGACTTATGTAGAAACCAAAGCTTTTGAAAAATGCTCATCCTAGCCACACTTGACTTTACAAAAACATTTATTGTAAAGTGTGATGCCTCAAGCCATGGAATCAGTGCAGTTTTAATGCAAGAAGGAAGACCCCTTACCTTTGAAAGCAACCAACTTAAAGGAAAAAATTACTAAAACCCATTTATGAAAACAAAATGTTGGCCATACTACACATAGGTTAGAAATGGAACCCTTACCTAATATAAAGACACTTCAAAGTAAAAGCAAATGATGATAGTTTGAAGTACTTCTTGAAGAATCGATTATATTCAGAAGAGCAACAAAAACAGGTTACAAAGATGCAAGGTTATGAATTTGAAATTATCTACAAAAAAGGAAAATGTAAGGTTGTGGAAGATGCCCTTTCAAGTAAAGAAGAAGAAACAAAAGGTTCCCTATGAACTATTTGTATTCCACAATCTGATTGGGTAGAAGAAGCAAGGATAGAATGGAAACAAGATCAAAATGTAGGCAATATCATTCAACAACTACAAGATGGCCTCCGTTCATTAGAGATTTTTGTATGGAAGAATGATATGTTATGGTATCATGATCGCCTATATTTATGTAGGAATTCCCAACTTAAATAGAAGGTCCTTCTAGAATTTCACACTTCTCCTATAGGAGGACATTGAATATTCTTGAAAATGAACCACATGATCAAGAAGGTTTTTTTCTGGGAAGGTCTTAAAACTGATGTTCAAAATTTTATGTCTGAATGCTTGGTCTACCAACAAAATAAGGGAAAGACAATCAAGACACCAAATCTCCTAGAACCATTAGCTATACCAAGTCAACATTGGAAAGAAGTTTCCATGGATTTTATTACAAGTTTACCCAAATCCAAAGGAAAGATTGTCATCATGGTAGTAGTTGATAGACTGATAAATTATGCCCATTTTTTCTCTCTTTCTCATCCTTTTAAAGAAAGTGTAGTCACTGCAACATTCATGAAAACAATTCAAAATCTACATGGATTCCCCAAGATTATTGTAAGTGAAAGAGATCCAATTTTCACTGGAAATTTTGGGACTGAATTATTTTCTTGGTTGGGTACTCAATTGGCTCACACCGCATCTTACCATCCTCAATATAATTCCAAAATTGATATTGTGAATAAATGCCTATAAGGATATCTTCATTTCTTTGCATATGATAAACATATAAAGTGGGTCAAGTGGTTTCCCTTGGTTGAATGGTGGTACAATACATCCTTCCACACTTCATAAAAAATGTCCCCATTTCTGGCACTTTATGGATATCTTCCTCCATACATTACATCACCCTTGAAAGGGAATACAAAGGTTCAAGCAATGGAGTACCACATAGGGAACCAACAAGAGGTACTCAAACTATTGAAGGACAACTTGGTTATGGCATAAAATAGGATGAAACAACAAGAACATCAACATCATAGTGAAATGGAATTTGAAGTGGGGGATTGTGTATTTCTGAGGCTACAACCATATAAATAGATGTCCCTCAAGAAACAAAATAAGGACAATGAATTAACACCAACATATTATGACCCCTATATGGTTTTGCAAAGGATTGGAAGTATTGATTACAAATTGGAGTTGCCTCCCTCTTCATGTGTACATCCAGTCTTCCATGTGTTTTTCTTAAAGAATGTCATCGAAAACAAGATCCCAGTCCAAACTATTTTACTAGAGATTAATGAAGAAGGTAAAATCATACTAGAACTAGAAACAATCCTTGAAACAAGGATTCAATGGATGCGAAATTGAGCAATTACATATTACCTCATCAAATAGAAGAACCTACCAATGGAAGATGCAACAAGCCAGGAAGATGAGTTATTCTTGCATAAATACTCACAGTTAGTCAAGTGTCGAGGAAAACATTTTTTTGAAGGGGGTGGGCATGTTAAGCCCTAAAAAAAGCCCCATGTTATGTATAAAACCCCTTATTAAGCCCTATATATTGAATTATTACATTTCTAGTGTTATATTTGTAAGTCGGATAGAACCCTTCATTGCACCCTTTCATTATAATTGTACTCTTTGTCTCCTATGTATATACCAAGGAAACCTAGTATTAGGAGCATATTATCTCATCTCATATTGTGTTATGAATTGAATATATTGTAAAAGGTGTTTTCCCCTTCGAAGTGGATTGTATTCATTGACTTTTTATCATTTTCAAGGTGTTGGATCTTGACATACCATCTAGATGTTGGGTAATGAGAATATCCAAAAAACGAAGAGAAATTTCCTTTTGGATTTCAATGATAAATTGGATATGGGGTGAGATGTTGTAATATGACTGAAGAAAGAGGTCAAAGATGTATTTCCATGAGACCAAACAACAAAAGTTTCATCGACAGATCAAAATCAACATTTAGGATTTAGATGAAATTTTTTTAAGGCCAAGGTTTTGAAATGTTCCATAAAAATATTGACAACCACTAGGGATAAGGAAGATCCCATGGCTATACTTGATGTTTTTTCATAACATGTCCCTTTAAAGGTACAAAAAGTTGAGGTGAGGTAGATTTCAATGAGGTTAAGGGTTTCAGGGTCCACAAGATTAGATATAAGTTCAAGGGTTTCAAGAACTGGAATTTTGGTAAATAAGGACACTACATCAAAACTAACCATGATGTCTTGTTCATCTAGGTGAAAAGGTTGATTTTTTGAATAAAATGAGATGAATCTTTAATAAATGAGGGATTTTTTTCAATAAATGAATGAAGTTTTTCAGCAAGGAAGTGAGCTAAGGCATAAGTGGGAGCTCCAATAGCGCTTACTACAGGACTAAGAGAAATATCATTTTTATTAATTTTGGGTTGCCCATAGATCCTAGGGGTTTGAGGGTCATGAGGAATAAGATGTTTTTGAATGGTGGGGGTCCAAGGAGGAGGTTTTGATGACTTTAGTGAGTAAGTTAGAAATGAAGTGGATTGAATTCTTGGACATAGGTTTATATGATGAAAAAGAAATAAGGTCTTGAATTTTAGATCCATAGTCATAGGTATTCATAATGAATGTAGCATTACCTTTATCTAGTTTTATAATAATGATATGGGGGTTATCATTAAGGTGGAAAATGTGTTTCTTTATGTCCAAGGAAAACATGTTCTTACCTAATTAAAAATAGTTTTAAGTCTTACTCAATAACCAAAAATTGTTCCAACTTCAAAGTATCCAAAAAAAAGCCAATATCCTTCATGATCACTCCATTAAGATCATATTTATTATATTTATATATAACATTAATATCATGAATAAAATTAAATATTACTTAGTTGCAAAAAAATCTTATATTGTGAATTATATAAATTTATCAAATTTTATATTTACCATTAAAAAATTAACTTTTATTTACAGTATTGATAATGTTTTAATTTTGTCCCCGAGGTGTAGGACAGTCGGTGATGGAGTGTGCTATTAAGGCACTCCGTGATGTTAAAGTCACCGGTTCGAAACCTACGTGGACAAAAAATCTAATCATGTTAAGGGTTGGTGTGGCTTAGGCCAGGTGTGATCCCCGGGTGATTTTGACGACTTATATGCCCATGAGTCATGGTTTCTTAGCCACAGGTTAGTCCCACATGTCACAGACAAACTAACAAACAAAAAAAAAGATAATGTTTTAATTTTATTTAGTAGGAAAATGAAATGAAGACACACAACATGATAATGGTATAACAACCATTATTAATAGACATCCAAGTGATCTATGGGACACTTTGACGACACATACTAACTATGTATTAAAAACATGATGGCTTCTCTGTTTATCAACAATTGAGGATGAAGGTTGTCATTTAATCCACTTTTTCGAACTAATCTGATTAATCTGTCATTAAATAATAAAATCAAGTCTCTCACATGCTCTTTCACTTCTAAAGGGCCTCCTTCATCTCACTTATATATGAGAAAGTGAACTTGGAGAACCAATCTCATGATAGATAAACTATTTTACAATATAGAGAGTTAATGAAGAATAACATTACAAAAATGGCATTGCCATGTAATCTAAGACCACTAGGAAATAATTAACACATTATAAAAGTGAGAAGAAATTAGTCTACATAGACTATGAAGAGGAAGAAGATAAATAATGGGAACCATCACAAGATCTAGATCTAGAATATATTACTCCAACAATATCTTATCATGCATTCGCCGATATCAGTACTCCAAAAACCCTCAAGATAAAAGGATGCATAAAAAATAAATAGGTAACAATATTGATTGATTATGGTAGTACCCATAATTTCATCAATTACAAATTAGCAAAATATCTCAATTGCTTTGTATATATAGCACCATATTTTCAAGTAATGATTGCAAATGGAGGTACCGTAAATTGTTCTGGGAAGTACCATAGTATTAATCTCAACATGGGGGAGTATTTTTTGAATAGTCCCATGATTTCCATCTAGATGGGTGGTGTTGATGTTGTATTAGGGGTCCAATGGTTACAATCATTGGGAACAATAACCCTTAATTTTCAAGATCTTTTCATGATATTTTCCTCACATGGAAAGGAAATTAAGCTTAGAGGTATATAGGGGAAACCATCCAAGGTGATAATATCTAACAACATGACAAAACTATTCAAAAAGGGGCATAATGGTGTAATTGCACAATTGTGTTCACTTGATGTTCAAACATCTATATCCTCTATTCCATTAGATCCCCAAATAGTTATCAACAATCATTCCAAGGTATTTGGTGAAATTCCTAAGGGTCTTCCACCTGCTTGTGATCATGACCATGCTATTCATTTGCAACTAGGAAGTGTGCCACGTAACATTAAGCCTTACAAGTATCCATATGAGCAGAAGAGTGATATTAAGCATATAATCCAAGAAATGTTATAGGTTGACATCATTCAACATAGCCAAAGTTATTTCTCTTCACCAAAGGTGATGGTTACAAAAAATGATGGTTCATGGCATGTGTGTCCACATTATAGACAACTCAACAAAATGACCATCAAAGATAAATTTCCTATTCCTCTCATTGATGAACTATTAGATGAACTACATGGAGAAAAATTCTTTACTAAGTTGGATATTCGTTCACAATATCATCAAATTAAAATGAGGTAGGAATACATTCCCAAAACAACTTTTACAACACATGAAGGTCATTATTAGTTCTTGGTAATGCCATTTTGACTCACTAATGCACCTTCAAAATTTCAAATCTTGACGAATTCTATTTTCAATACCTTCCTTATAAAATTTGTGTTAGTATTTTTTATGACATACTAATCTATAACAAATATTGGGAAGAGCATGTACAACATGTTGATAGAGTATTAAAACTATTGGAAGAGAAACAACTTTATGAAAATCCTTCCAAGTGTGCCTTTGGGGTTCAAGAAGTGGAATATTTGGGTCATATTGTTTCTCATGAAGGTGTAAAAGTGGACCCTAACAAAATTAAAGCTATAAGGGAATGACCAATTCCCAAAACCTTGAAGAAAAATATAGGATTCTTAAGATTTCTGATCTATTACCACAATTTTGTTAAGAACTTTCGTCAATTAGTAGCACCTCTAACAACATTATTAAAGAAGGAAGCATTTTCTTAGATTAAAGTAGAAACCAAAGCTTTTGAAAACTCCAATCCTAGCCACACCCAACTTTACAAAAAAATTTATTGTCAAATGTGATGCCTCAAGCCATGGAATTGGTGCAGTTTTAATGCAATAAGGAAGGCACCTACCTTTGAAAAAATCCAACTTAAAGGAAAAAATTAGTCAAAACGATTTATGAAAAAGAAATATTGGCCATACTACATATAGTTCAGAAATGGTGCCCTTTCCTAATAACAAGACACTTCGAAGTAAACATAGATCATGATAGTTTGAAGTACTTCTTGGAGAAATGATTATCTTCAGAAAAACAACAAAAATGGGTAACAAAGATTCTAGGTTATGGTTATGACTTTGAAATTATCTACAAAAATGGAAAACATATTGTTGTGGTAGATTCCCTTTCAAGGAAAGGAGAAGAAATAGAAGGTTCATTATGTGTTATTTCAATTCTGCAATTTGAATGGGTGGAAGAAGCAAGGATAGAATGGAAGCAATATAAATAGGTATGCAAGATCATTCAACAACTACAAGAGGACCCCAACTTATTAGATGTTTTTTTATGGAATAATGATTTGTTATGGTATCATGATTGCCTATATTTATGTAATAATTTCCAACTCAAACATAAGGTCCTTCTAGAATTGCACACTTCTCATATAGGAGGACATTCAAGATTCTTGAAAACGTACCACACGATCAAGAAGGATTTTTTCTGGGAAGGTTTTAAAACTTACGTTCAAAAGTTTGTGTCTGAATGTTTGGACTGCCAACAAAATAAGGGAGAGACAATCAAGACATCAGGTTGCCTAGAACCATTAGCTATACAAAGTCAATATTGGGAAGAAGTTTCAATGGATTTTATTACAGGTTTACCCAAATCCAAAGGAAATGCTTTCATCATGGTAGTAGTGGATCGACTGATAAAGTATACCCATTTTTTCTCTCTTTCTCATCCTTTTAAAGAAAGTGTAGTAGCCACAACATTCATGGAAACAATTCAAAATCTACATGGATTCCCCAAAATTATTGTAAGTGACAGAGATCCAATTTTCACTGGAAATTTTTGGAATGAATTATTTTCTTGTTTGGGTACTCAATTGACTCACAACTCATATTATCATCCTCAATTTGTTGGTAAAAATAAGATTATGAATAAATTTATAGAAGGATATATTTGTTTCTTTGCATCTAATAAACAAACACAATGGTTCAAGTGGTTTCCCTTGGTGGAATGGTGGTACAACACATCCTTCCATACTTCATAAAAAATGTTCCCATTTCTGGAACTTTATGGATATCTTCCTCCATCCATATTACCTCACTCTTGAAATGGAATACAAAGGTTCAAGTAGTGGAGGACCACATAGGGAACCAACAAGAGCTTCTCAAACTATTGAGGGACAACTTGGTTATGACACAAAATAAGATGAAACAACAAACATATCAACATCGTAGTGAAAGGGAATTTGAAATGGTGGATTGGGTATTTCTAAGGCTACAACCATTTAAACAAATGTCCCTCAAGAAACAAAATAAGGAAAATAAATTAGCATCCAAATATTATTGCCCCTATAAGGTTTTGAAAAGGATTGGAAGTATGGCTTACAAATTGGAGTTGTCTCCCTTTTAATGTGTACATCTAGTTTTTCATGTTTCTCACTTAAAGAAGGGCGTCGACAACAAGATCCTAGACCAAAGTATTTTACCAGAGATTAATGAAGAAGAGAAAATCATACTATAACTAGAAACAATCCTCGAAACAAGGATTCAATAGTTGCGAAATCAAGCAATTACAGAGTACCTCGTCAAATGGAAGAACCTACCAATGGAAGAGATGACATGAGAATATGAGTTCTTCTTGCATAAACACCCATGGTTAGTATAGTGTTGAGGAAAACACTTGTTTGAATGGGAGGGGAATGTTAAGCCCTAAACAAAATCCCATGTTATGTGTAAAAACCCTTATTAAGCCCTAAATATTGAATTATTACATTTCTAGTGCTATATTTGTTTGTTGGATAGAACCCTTCAGTGCACCCTTTCATTATAATTGTACCCTTTGTCTCCCATGTATATACCAAGGAGACATAGTCTTAGGAGCATATTATCTCATTTCATATTGTAATATGAATTGGATATATTGTAAAAGGAGATTTCCCCTTTGACGTGGACTATATTCATTGAATTTTTATCATTTTTAATGCGTTGGATCTTAACATACCATCTAGAAGCTGGGTAATGAGAGTGTCCAAAAAAGGAAGGGAATTTTCCTTTCGGATTTCAATGCTGAATTGGATATGAGATGAGATGTTGTAAGTTGATTGAATAAAGAGGTCAAATATGGATTTCTATGAGGCCAAACAACAAAATTGTTGTCGACAAATCAAAACTAGCATTTAGGCTTTAGATGAAAACTATTTAAGGCTAAGGTTTCGAAATGTTCCATCAAAATATTGGAAATCACTGGGGATAAGGAAGATCCCATGGCTATTCCTGATGTTTGTTCATAACATGTCCCTTTAAAGGTAAAGAAAGTTGATGTGAGGTAGAGTTCAATGAGGTTAATATTTTTGAGGTCCACAAGCTTAGATATAAGTTCAAGGGTTCTAGGAACTGGAATTTCGGTAAATAAGGACACTACATCAAAACTAGCCATGATGTATTGTTTATCTAGGTGAAGATGCTAAGTTTTTTTAATAAAATCAGATGAATCTTTAATAAATGAGGGAGTTTTTCCAATAAATGAATGAATTTTTTCAGGAAGGAAGTGAGCTAAGGCATAAGTGGGAGCTCCAATAGTTCTTAATATAGGCCTAGGATATATATCATTTTTATGAATTTTGGGTTGCCCATAGATCCTAAGGGTTTGAGGGTTATGAGGAATAAGACATTTTTGAATGGTAGGGTCCAGGGAGGAGGATTTTATGGCCTTAGTATCTAAGTTGGAAATGGTGTGGATCGGGTTCTTGGAGAGAAGTTTATACGATGAAGAAGAAAGAAGGTCTTAAAGTTTAGATTTATAGTCAAAGGTATTCATAATTACTGTAGCATTACATTTCTCTGGTTTCCGAATAATGATATGAGGGTTATCATTAAGGTGACAAATGAGTTTCATTATGTCTAAGGAAAATGGTTTCTTAGCCAATTAAAAATAGTTTTAATTCTTACTCGATCACCAAAAAATTGTTTCAACCTCAAAGTATTAAAAGAAAAAACAGTATCCTTCATGATCACTCCAATAAAATCATATTTATTATTTGAAGATTTAACTTTAATATTATGAATAAAATCAAATATTACTTAGTTTCCACAAACATATTATATCATGAATTATATAAATTTAACAAATTTTATATTTACCATTAAAAATTTATCTTTTATTTACAATATTGATAATGTTTTAATTTGATTTACTAGAAAAATGCAATTAAGACACACAACATGATAATGGCATCAAAATCATTATTAATAGGCAACCAAGTGATGTGTGGGTCCCTTTGACGACACATACTAATGGCGTTGTCTATGTTGATGTTTGGGCAACATCAAGAAGACATTCTCCTAGATTAATAAGTAGTTATATAGTATATATAATAAACAAGTAGTTATTTATTATCCAAGGGACACATCCTTTCATGGATGGTCACCATATGTTCTCTATATATGGAACAATCATCATTGTAATAAGATATTGATATCTCATATCATCTCATATGAAAAATCAACATGGTATCAGAGCAGGATTGGGCTTGAATCCCTTATGGTTGCGCCCAAGATTATGATGAGAGAAATGTGAGAGTAATCTTCCATAGATGTATATTAGTGTAGAAGACTAGAGTATTTGTAACTGATTGTTGTTATTTGTTTATAGTAGTGTGTTTGTCCATCTATGTGGAAAGTTGGTGTAGTGGAAATCATGTCTTTTGTCATCGTTTAACAAGACCATTTCCCTTTGGAATGTGCCATGGTGAAGGGCATGTTGTGTGAGAAGGAGATCCATCAATTTATGCTTGACGAAGTCGTTGGTGAAGGATTCATTTTGTTAAGTAGGATCCCCATGCTCATTAGGAAAGAGCATGGCGAGCTTGTTGTGGATATTTTCGACATGGAGGAGGTGTGTGACACGTGGCCCAAAAAGTTCTAGGAAAAATCATAGTCCTGAGTGGGATCTACAGGCCCAACCTACACTGTGTATCCTTTGTTAAAGTAATGGGATCCTATGAGCTTTCTATTGCAAAGGGAGGAGTTAAAGGTAGTACCCTCCTAGGATTTCCCTTTCCACCTCACGGGGACGTCGCTCATTCCATCGTTTCTGAATATTTCTCTCTCTGTCTAGATGCCCAAGTCCAAAATTATGACTATAATGTCAGATCTGTTGCCAAATTATGATAGTGGCTATATCATCGATTTGGATTTGAGGCTTAGGATTTTGAATGAGTGGGTGGTATGCCACTCTCCAATTTTTACTCAATAACTTGTCAGGTGACCATGTATTATTTGTAGGGAATCCACCTCATATTGTGTCAACTTAACATTGAATCCATGCATGACATGGTCGTAAAGATACAATAATGTGAAACCATTAGTTTCATTATCCACACTTCTGCTTGTTGTGACAAACAATACTATGGATTGATACCAGTTCTTGTGAGTGGAGAACACAATGGGATTATGAGATTTATCCATGTGAAGAATGAATAGGAATAAGAGAACACGTTAAGATCACCAAGCCACTGTGGGATAGATCTCTTTGAGATGAGGAATGAAGAATGAGGTTTGTAATGGTTGGTTCTTAAAGACATGCATGGAGGAAAATACTACACAACTATTTGAATTTAAGCGTAACTGCCAATCCAGGGAATGGGTGTTGTTGGTGTTCTAGATCAACATGAGTATTTGGTGAGGAGTGATTGAGATGGACATGAGAAGCAATGACAAAACCTATGTAGTCGAGATCACTTGAAGCTTCTGTCAATGTGTTGATGTGGTGGTTACCATGATGTTGTGTGCTTTGGAAAGTGAAAATATTGTCAAGAGAGGTCAGTGAGGAGGCACGATTATGGTATTGAGAGAACATTAGTTATTGCCAAGAGTGATAGCCAACAATGGAGTATACAATGCTCGTATAATTGAGGGAAAGTCAACGATGACTTCCAAGTGGATCTACAATATTAAGCATGCAATAGATGGAAACATCGAAAAGTACAAAGCAAGGTTCATGGAAAGAGGGTTCTCTTAGAAAGAGGGTGTTGGTCTCTAAGTTTGATATGAAGGATCTTGGCTTAATGCATTACTATTTTAGATTAGAATTATGGCAGAATCGAGGTGAGAGCTTCATTGGTCAAGGGAAGTATGTTATCACGATCCTTAAGAGATTTGAGATGATGGATTGCAAGCCATGGTGACAAACTTGAATAAACCGAGAGACTCTGAGTTGGATTTGGTGGATCCTTCTATGTACCAATAGTTGATTGGCTCATTGGTGTATTTGGTTAATACTAGGCCAGACATTTGCTTCGTTGTGAAGATGTTGAGCTAGTTCTAGGTGGAACTGAGACATGAACATTGGATAGTTGCAAAGAACGTTTTGAGATATTTGCGTGGCACGCTAAATATGGTTTAAGATATGTCTCAAACAGTGATGTACAATTGCATGGATATACAGATTCTGATTGGGAATGGAGTGCAAGTGACAGAAAGAGTAATTCTCGTGTATGTTTCAGTTTGGGCTCTACTATGATATTCTGGGCTAGCCGGAAACATAAGTCTATCACACTCAACACTATAGAAGCATAGTATATTGCAGCTGGTTTAGCAAGTTGTGAAGCAGTGTGGCTTTAGAAGTTTCTCGCATGATTGTTTGATCAGGTGCAGGAGCCTATGTTGATTCACCATGACAATCAAAGTTGCGTGAGACTATCGGTGAATCCATTTTCTCATGACAAATCAAAGCATGTAGAGATCAAATATCACTATATACATGATAAATTCCAAAAGGGAGAAGTGAAGCTCCAGTACATCTCCACCAATGAGCAGATAACATATATTTTGACGAAGCCCTTGTCCAAAGGGAAGTTTGTATAATTTAGGGACAAGATGGGGCTTGTGGAGATTACTCCCTTAGTTAAGAGGGAGTACTGATATTCTTGCTTCATGGATAGTCAGTGTGTTGTTGGACTGACATTCTCCATGTGGAGAATTGTTCAGGTTGGACAAATTGATGATGTATCATGGATTGATATTTTCTGTGGAAAGTCGTCCAGGATTGACATTCTCATGTGGAAAAGATGGTGACCTGATCAGGATGAATGGTCTGCCCCCTATGGAACGAATGGTGTCTTGATTAGGGAGGTTGGTATAGAACTACCATTTTCTCTATGGCACATATGGTGACTTGATTAGAGAAAATGGTCCCGGGCTGACATTCTTCTATGGCACATGTAGTGACATGATTAGAAGAATGGTCCATGTAGCCCATGGCATGGATTTCAACATCTGGAAGGACTGACATTCTTCCTATGGCACAAATGGCGACCCGATCAAGAAGAATGGTCCTTGTAGTCATGTGACACTCTGTTGAGTGTATGACAACTGCAGGACACATGTGTAGTCGTGAGACTATGGAAGAGACTGCGTGTCTCTGGATAATAGTTGTATTCTACTACAGTGGTTGTGTACCACTGGAGGAGACCGTGTGTCTCTGGACAATAGTTGTGTGCTACTACATTGATTGTGTACCACTGGTAGTGAGTGTGTGTCACTGGAAAATAGGTGTGTGCTACTAGCAGTGGTTGTGTACCATTGGACAATAGTTGTGTACTACTATGGATCAACACAGTCGTGTTCTATTGGATGGCATTGTAGTAGCTGTGTGCTAGTAGTTGATTGCCATGGAGACTAGAAGATCACTTGGAGTAGTTGTGTGTTGGTTGATAGTAGAGACTGTGACGGATTATTTGAGCTACCGATGGCATGGTAGGAGTTGTGTGCTACTAGTTAATTGTAGAGTAGTTAGTGGACTACTAGATGAAGACATCATGGAAATATACCTCTCTAGCTAAGAGGGAGTGTTGATGTTTCAACATCGAGCATAGATTCTCTCAGGATTGGTCATGGTGATTTGACCAGTGGAGAATGGCCCTAGCATAGTCTTCAAAGAATAAAAGACTCGATGTACTAGTGTTCCTATAGTCTGTGGAAACATCGAGCAGACATTCACCCACAAGTGTTTAACTGTGGTGAATGTCCAGAGTAAGCATCAGGTGGAACTTCTCCTAGATTGGGCTGCAAACCAAGGGAGGTAGGATACATTGATCACACAACCGTACTTGTGGTAAATGGGCCCAGGCATAGTCCTTCCTTGATCATGACAAGGAATAATATGGACTCAAGGTGCTTGAGGTGCTTTCCACGTGTCAGTTAACATCTGACTGACATTCACTCACAAGGGTGTACTTGTGTTGAACGACTCTAGTGTGGTATTTGTCCTAGTCATGGTGATTTGACAAGGAATAATAAAGACTCAAAATACTAGATGCTATCACATGCAGACCTAGAGTGTGTCTGATCTCAGAGAGAGTGAGTTGAATCAGAGGGAGAGCCACAAAGGGATTTTTCCCTTAGTTTAGGTGGGAGAGAGACATCTCCAAGGACTGATAGACAGGTGTCATGAGTCTAGGGCAAAGTTTGTATACCTCATAGACAAGCTTGGCATGATGTAGAATGTCTCCTTCACTGAGAGGAAGCGTTGATGTTTGGGAAGCATCGAGAAGACATTCTCCTAGATTAATAAGTAGTTATATAATATATATAATAAATAAGTAGTTATTTATTATCCAAGGGACACATCACCATATGTTCTCTATATATGGAACACTCATCATTGTAATAACATATAGATATCTCATATCATCTCATATGAAAAATCAAAAGTCTAAACATTTAACTAAACATATCTTAGTGAAATCTTCATTTTGTGTTGTTTAAATTGCATTTTTGAATGCATAAATAAATTTGACACCTTAAAAAACAAATATATTAAAAATACAAAAATATGATGGTTTCTCTTATCAACATTGTAGGATGAAGCGTGTCATTGAATCCACTTTTTCGGACCTATCTCATTAAATAATAAAAACGAAAATATCCCAATAGTCTCTCATTAAATAATAAAAACAAAAATATCCAAATATCAAAATGTGTATATGTGTGATTAAGATTGCTTGCAAAGTAAGGTTTAATTTATGAAACCAAACCACTTCTATACACATCTTTCCCCTCTATGTCATCATAATAATTTTTATATTTACATAATTCAGTGATACAATCCGCTTAATGTACAACAGCAGCTCACAACGATCAAATCAAATTTTAAGCAGCGCTCTTCTGCTATACATCCCGCAACTAACAGCGCTGCCTACATTTAAATACAAATATACAGACCAGTTTGTAATGGCGAGAAGCAATTTGTTTTTGTTAGTAGAGATTGTTTTGGGATCACAAACGATATGGCCTCGCTTTTTATCTTTTATGTCAGCTTTGGCCAAATTACATGTATTCAGCTGTAAATATATTTCCGTATTGTTTACGCTTAGAAAAGGGGATTTATTTATTTATTTTAAATATCACAAATTTATATAAAGTATAAATATTTTTATAATAACGGAATTTATTCTGAGCGGTACTTGAGATCAGCTTCAAAGGAAAGGTAAAATCAATTCTGGATACAAAGTCCAATAACTCATCAAAACGAAACAGTAAAATACAGCAACTATGAAACTGGAAAAGGGCAGAAAATTTCTGAGCAAAAGAACAGAAAATTTACTCCATTGGATCTCGCCCTTCTCATACTTAAAAAGTATTTAGGAATGAATAGGGCCTTTTTTTCCCATTTTGCAATGATAAATGGACAGCCTACTTTCGGTTTCTTTGAGCGCTCTTTTTGAAAGAGAGTGTGCCTCCTTATTATGTTCCCTATAAATATGCTGGAAGCTGATATCATTAAAAGTTTTTCCAAATCCTTTGTTTTTTGTTTTCAACATTCAATATTTGCTGAATGGAGGTTACTCTTATGATTAAACCATTTTATAATCACTTTTGAATCCCCCAGAACTTGTAATTTTTTGTAATTTTTTGATCGATCGGAGTGTTGCCAAGGTGAGAGTCGCCCATAATCCCATGAGCTCCACCTTTGTATTTGTTCTAGCTTCGCAGTTTATGAACCATTTAGTAATCATCGACGAATGAGTCTTGAAAAAGCCGCCCGCTCCGCAACAATTACCATTTGATAGGGTTGCACCATCAAAGCAAGCCAAAGTGAAACCCCCAGCCTGAGTTATCTCACAAACTCTGTTTGGGAAGGAATTTTGGGTAGCATGCTGCTAGGAGAAGGAGTCCACAATCCTATGAACCACTGAAGAAAGAGAGGGGGTGAGATCTTCAAAAAACACCTTGTTTCTCTCAATCCATAAAAGCCAGCAGGCAAGGGCAGCCAAGCTGACTGACACAGTTTTTTCATTTGACCACACCTTGAAACAGTCTGAGACTCTGGATCTGTTCCACTGAAGTTTTAGAAAAAAGAGATTTTGCAAGCACATCCACATTGCCTTTGAAAAGTTGCAATGAATTAATAGATGATTAATGTTTTCAAAGGAACAATTGCAGAGTTTACACACCCCGAGACCGATCCATCCTTTCTTCTGGAGCGCCTCCTAGGTAAGGACCTTTTCTTTTGCAGCCAACCAAATGAAAAGATTTACTTTGAGTTGAACTGTCCACTTCCATAACTTAACTATCCAATTGTTGTCACTGCAAAAATCCAGCGGTTTAAGAAGAGCGGTGTATATATTTTTTACTGAAATGAAACCAGAGGCGTCCCCTCCATCCCACAAAAGAGAATCGGTTTCATCTTTAAGATAAATGCCAACACTCTTTAGAGAAGAAACAAAGTGGTTCCATTCACTACCGGCCTCCTCGCTAATTCCCAACATCTCACAACTTAGCCACCTATCCGGAAAAGGGTGATTGCAGGCCGAGACTCTCACTTGAGCAAGCCACCGAATATTTAAGTTTTGTAAGTGGAGTAGCAGGGGTTCTAAAAGTAAGGAGTGGTCCTCCAGCCCGATTATTTTGCCTTTCCAATAGATATCAGAGTACCTGAACCAGACCTCCAACGAAGCCAATGGAGGATCACAAAAAAATCTCTGGTCAGACCATTCCAGAAGCTGGACACTCTCTGCTGAAGATGAGAAGACCTACGAATCGAAGAAAAAACTGGCAAGTCACCCAAGTATTTATCAGTGATGATTTGATGCTAGATACTATCATGAGTAAGCGCCCTCCACAAGGTGTTTTCCAGTAAAGCAGTGTTGAAGATAGTAAGATTTTTGAGCCCCCATCCCGCTACCTTTTTTGGTCTTGACAAGATATCCCATCTGGAAAGATAGATACGGTGATTTCCATTTTGCCCACTCCACATGAAAGCAAAGGAAAGCTTGCACAATTTGGAAAGGATGTTACACGGGATCCTCTCCATTAAGATCCAGAAGACAGAAAGACTCTCCAACACAGATTTGACTGGGACAAAACGCCCTCCAAGCGAAAGCCACTTATTACACCAAAGCCTGATTTTCCTTTCAAAATTTTCCACCAACCAGCACCAATCTTCGAATTTTGATACACCCAGTTTGAGATGATAACCAAGGTACTTAAAACCCAGACTCAAGTCAACAAAAGTAAAAGGAATAGAAGCTTTTAAAATGCAGAGCTCGGCTTCCTCAAGCCCCCAAAAATGAGCAGTGGACTTTGTAAAATTAATGCAAAGACCTGAAGCATAACAAAAAGTCTGCAGTATGTCTAAGATCACTTTCCACTCCAAAGGATCTGCCTTTGACATTAGTATAACATCATAAACAAACATTAAATGAACAATTTTTAAAAGCTTTGAAACCTTTATACCTGAAATTTGATGTTCAAAGATTCTTTTTTATAACATCAGGCCGAGCCCTTCCATTATCATAATAAACAGGTATGAAGAAAGAGGGCATCCCTGACGGATCCCCCTCCCACTCTTGAAGTACTTTGTCGCCTCATCATTTATTAACACAACAAAATTTGCACTAGTTACGCAACACATAATCCAATCTGTCAACCTAATCCCAAAGCCCACTATGAGCAAGATCAACCTTAAGTACTCCCAATCAATGTTGTCATAGGATTTTTTAAGATCCAACTTCAACACTAGGGACTTTTTCTTTTTTATGTTGTGAAGGCTTTCATGAGCCACTCCAATTGCATCCTAAATTCTCCTGCCCTTAAGGAACCCCAACTGTTCTGCAGAGAGACACCTTGCTAAAATAGGCTTAATTTGATTTGCAAGAATTTTTGAGATCACCTTATAAATAAGGTTACAAAGAGAGATTGGGTGATAATCATCGAAAGAGGATGGATTATTTACTTTTGGGATCAAGGCCAAGAAAGTGGAATTTAAACCTCCACAAATCTTACCTCTCGAGAAGGTCAGCTCCCACAAGATCAAAGAAGAAAATAAAAAACTCAGAAGTCCACCCATCAAGGCCTGGGAATCTCTCCTTTTAAAAAAAAATTAGAACTGCTTTTAATTCCAGCAAAGTAACAGGTTTGAAAAGAGCATCCTCTTCCACCTCGGTTACCATTTTAGGATAAATACTAGAGATACAAATTACCTCATTTAAGTTTGATTTTTCGTTGGCTTTGAAAATCTGTTTAAAATAATTTACCGCTTCCTCTTTGATCGCCTCCTGGTCCTATAGGATGACTCCATTATCATTTGTAATTTCCCAGACGTGCTTGCGATTTTTGTTAAAACTAGCCAATTTGTGAAAAAAAGTTGTGTTTGAATCGCCACTCTTTATCCACGTAGCTCTGCTACGCAGTCTCCAAATATTCTCTTCCTCACAAAGAAGTGAATTTATGCTATCTTCTAGCTCACGCAGGTACCTATTCTCTTCCAAGGATAAATAAATTTGAGTAGATTTTGCAATGAGCATTTCGATTTTAGATTCCAAGTTACCCAGTAAAAGCTTTTCATTCGCCTTTAACTCTTTTAACCAAATTTTTGTCTGCGATTTGAGTAGCTTAAGTTTAAAAAAAAACGTTGTTGAACATTACCTTCCCACATAAAAGAAGGATCCTTCCAGACGCTATGAACCAAACTAATGAAATCGGGATTAAGTAACCAGTGGTCATTAAATTTGAAGGGAAACGCTTTGTACGACGAAGATCTTTCCAGTTGAAAGAAAATGGGAGCGTGATTAGACACGAATGGAAATTCCACCCAAGATCTAGATAAACCTGCCAAAGACAAAAGTCCTTCAGAAACAAAATACCTGTCAAGTATTCTTGCGATCGCTTCAGGACCAGATCGTCCGTTTTTCCAGGTAGGGACTAGCTTGGTCGGCTTGACATCCACCAACTTCTTTGAAGTAAAAAGGTCTCTGAAAAAAGCTTCAGTCGGACCAGGCATGAAAGAACTTCCCCAGTTCTCATTAGAAGATACGATGAAGTTTAAGTCACCAGCTAGAATAAGATTTGGATTGGATAGAATACCATTGTCTGCTAAGGAAGACCAAAACTGTTTACGGTCTTTACAAGGCCCATAAACATTATAAATTCCATCTCCTGTTTTGTAGCTAAGCATCGACCAACTAGAAGAATACCCCCAATCATCAGAAAAGGAGCCAAGTCAAAACAACACAGGTCCCACGTGACCAATAATCCTCCTGAATTTCCTATGGCGTTTACAGCAGATGAGACCCAAGAAGGGCGAAATTTAAACATGAAATCTCTAGCTTTTTGTTCATTCGAGAGAGTCTCTTGAAGAAAAACAATATTAGGCTGAGGACAATCAAACAAACGATGAAGAGAGGCAGCTTTGAGGGTGCCTCCAATCCCTCTAAAATTCAAAGAGAAAATTAACATCACTTGGTCCTCACCATGACCTTCAATGCTCTAAGGGCCCTTCCATCTTGAGAAGGAATAACATGATCATCAGGTTGAGAATAAAGCCCCACCTGTTTCTTTCTGGTACTATGCATCTTTATGGGGGAAATCTCTGAGCCAATACCCTGGGACCATGCACAAGACTTACTCCCATTGCCAGCCTGGTGAGAAGAAGAGGTACTAGTCTCTGATGCAGGAGCTATGACTTCCTTTCCTCGATAGATGGGTAATGGAAACGAGTTTACAGGGACGTTTGTACAGGGAGATAAGGTATTTAGTAAGGCCGAGAGGCCGGAGTCAACATCCTCAACCTCCCTATAACTTGGTAAGCATGGAGGTCTGATCAGGGAAGGGATAGTGGAGTGGCTCGAAAGGTTTGGAGGGGGTGGCTTCAACAGGGTTTCCAAAATCGGGGATAAGGGAGGAGAAAGTGCAACTACATGGAGGTTGTGTGGGATTGGAGGGGAGAGATCCAAAGAGCAAGGTTCTAGGGGAGGGACTACCTCTCCAGGAACAAAAACCTTTGAACAGGTAGAAGAAGAAATCCAAGGAGAGTTATTTAAAGATTCCTTCTCTCCAAGGGACAGAGAGTTAAATAAGAATAGACAGTGTGTTTTAAGCTTACCAGAAAGAGACTCCTCATTTTCCTATTGTGAAGAGGAAGAGAAGCTAGAGGAAATATCCAAGAAGTTTATAGAGGGGTATTCATTCACATTGTCTGGAGGGTTTAAACGAATTTCAGATTCTTCAGAGAATTCAAACAAACCCTTCCCCGTGCATTCACGACGGAGGTGAGCATTTTTTCGGCAACGGTTGCACTGGAAAGGCAGCCCAAGATAGTCCATTGATTGTGATATGTTTCACCCTCTCCATTCGATCTCGAGTGTTTCCGGTAAGCCCCCGAAAAGGTCCATCTCGACAAGAACTCGACCCATATTCTGCTCAGGACCAACAAGTAGCTTTGAGTCCATAGCAATGAACTTTCCCAGTGCTGCGCCAATGGCTTACAGGGCACCTTCATTCCAGAGAAACAACGAAAGACTCGGTAAAAGAACCCAAAGATGTCTATGCTGAAAATAGTCAGTTTCGAGGTTAAAGGCGATTCTCCATCGCTTTATCATGAGACTACTTCCCCCATAAACCCACAAAGAACTCAGTAAAAGAGAAACATCCTCAGACAACTTATAGATAAAACCAAGCCACCCTTTTTTGAGATTGAGAATCTCAGGTGAGTAGCCAAGGAGAGGATCCCACTGGTTGATGACCCAGTCCTCTATAGGTTGTTTACTCAACAACCTATAATAGATCCGACCCACAAACCCACAGAGCGCCATTCTGCAGGTATCTTCTAGGCCCACATCACTCCCTAGCACCATACTTTATGCCTTCCTGTTTGCTTTCCACAAATTTCGATGGGAGAAAGTAGAATGAACTAGAGTTGCAGGAGGCATGTGACCCCTCTAAGAAGAAAGGAAGTTTGGATTGCCAGGGAGTACAATGAAAAAAGGAGCCTCAGTTCTGGGGGCATTAGAAGGAGGAGAGACAGACTCTATGGACCTGGCGGCTTTCAGAGGAGAAGACGATAGACTAACGGGTAAAAAGGAAGGTATGGAAGACTGGTTAGTAATAGAAACATCCCCAGAATGGTTACTCTCCAGAGAGTCAATATTGTCAAATATCCCCACTTGCCTCTAGGTAACCTCATCATCTGGGCTCATGAGATTTATTAAATTTCTTTCCATTTCTTTAAAGGAGCTGGTCCCCATCCAGGCCCACCAATACTGCCCAACAATAGCACAAAATGACACTGGCAAGAATTCTGAGCCAAAAGATGAAAACAAGATCGGGTCTTGAATCCCGAGGATGTTCTCACTTCTTTCCAAATGCCAGAAGAATAAACCTGAACTAAAGGACAAAACTAGGTGTAACGACC
>SNQJ01S0164414.1:14075-31024 GCA_010110895.2 Picea sitchensis | reverse complement strand
GGATGCATACATAAATTACTAAAGGATGACAGTTTTGATTATTAGTACATGCACAAGATTTGCATGTACTAGCTACACATGCATTTCTTGTACATATACACTAGTATGTATGAGTTTTCTTGACTTACTTACTGATAATGTCGTTTAATTGTTATGAATGTGTGAACTGTGTTTCTTTTCCTTGTACCATAAGATACATTAACTTCGGGGCGAAGTTTCCTGAAGGGTGGGTGTATGTAATGACCCTTCTTAAATAGGTGTATATGATAATTAATTATAATTAATTTAATAATATAACTGTCCTAAAAGATTAACTAAACCATAATTATTTCTTAAAATAACATTAACCAATTAATTATTATTTAGTTATTCATGATTGTCAATGATTAATTTAAGTATTAATTAACTCATTAATTAATAAGGTAAATAAATAGAAGGAGGATAATAAATTATATTATTAAAATAAGTTACGTACCTGAAAAGGGATAACATATTAACTATAAGGGATAAGATATTAAATAAAGGGGATAAGGGGCATTAACGGGAAAGGATAAGAAGGTAATAAATGGGTTAGGTAGGGAGTAAATGAGGCAGGGAAGTCAGTGAAGGAGGAATATGGAGGGGAAGGAGGTTGACGGGAGGAGATTCTACGGGGAGATGAGCGATTGATTTTGGGGGTCTGGATTTGCAGAGAGGAGTGGAATTTTGGGAGTGGGATTGTATCAGTGAGGCACCGGGGTTGTTGGAGGTTTTGGGCACGGGGGCCAGAATATCCATATGATATCCTGGAGGTAGGAAGTTACCTAGTTTGCAGGGAGGAACTAGGTTTTGGGCAGTGTTTTGCAGCAATGGTCAAGGAGGCAAGCGACGGACAAACGAAGAATTATTAGCATCAGGTTCAGGTATTTAAAATTTTGCAATTGTTTTTAATCTGTTATTAAATTTATTATTCATTGTTAAACTTACATGCGTACGTGTTAAAATATTTTGGAATTATTGAACTTTCATAAACCTAGTAGAAGTTACTGTCTTGTTGTAGAATTACTAGATGTTAAATTAAATTTGGGCATTACACTAGGAAAACAAGGGACAAAAAGACAAAGAGAAAAAGAAAAACACTAGAATATAGCTTCAACGTTAAGAACAAGAAAAAACATTGGCTGTGAGTAAGCGATGTCGGAACCCGAGTCAAAAAAGGGGAACCTATATGCACTGTCTTATCCACTTTGAAGATTAAAAGCTGAAGTTGTTCGCCTCGATAGAGTTTATCTAAAGTTTTCAATTATTTACATAATTTCACTTTAGATTGTGCAACATATACAAGTTAAAATAAAATTAATTTTCAAACATCTTAAACCTTTTCAAACTATGTTTGGTGACGGTTAAATTTTAATATTTTTCAAATAAAGGATAATTTTAATGTGTTGGTTACTTAGGGGACATAAGGAATTGGTTCGAAGCTTATGCAACATGAGTTAAATTTAGCATACCTTGAAATAGGAAAAGGAGAATGGTATGAGGTATTAGGCATGAAAATAACGAAAATGTGATAATAAAAAAAGTTTATTTATATTTTTGAAATATAGGGTTATTAATAAAAATTAGGGAAGAAGAGTATCGATAATTATGAACAAGATTCAAAGGGGTTGTTTAAGGCCTCCACTTGGGGATGGAAATAGGCATTCCACCTAGGAAAACGTCGAGGGTTGTCGTAGAAGGTTGCAATGTTAGACGTTTCTTTCCTGATCAATGGATAGAACGATGAATTGTTCAAATCTTCTTTTATACAAGTTGGGATGCCTTGGATGCATGATACAAATGTGTAGACGCACGATATGAAAATCCACTTGCTAGGCACACTTGGGCACAACTGGGCACACTATTTGGGTGTACTTGTTGGACACATATGATTGACAGATAAGGCACTGAAGGACGTGAAGTTGACAGATGGAACTTGGGTCCACTAGGACTTGGTGTGGCTTGCATGGTACCTAAGAAGAAGGTAAAAGCAAATCAAGTATGTTATAAAAGGAAGATGCATCATAGTGCTAAGACATGGAAGGAAGCAAACAAGAGTACAAAGTGTCATGTGATTGTGCTAAGTTCAAGGTTGGAATAGTAGGACAATTTTGGCTTTGGTTAAGTGAATAGAAGAAGAAGACGAGACCTGCAGGTGGTAGGCCTATGGTTTCTTTAGGGTTTAGATTGACAATTCTTGTAGGTAGTTATACCTTGTGTAATTATGGTATGCAAATGAGCCACACGTGGTTAGCCACACTTCTATGTGGTACATTGTAACATTCTTCATATAAATAAAGTTAAAGCATCTTCCTATGATGCCGCCTATACTTGTGTATTGTGGTTGCATTACTTAGATGAATGTTATGTTGCTTGCTTTGCTTTCTATTAGCTAAGTATATGTCTTGTTGAGATGTTTTAAGGCCACATTTGGATATGTGTATACTATATGGTGAACTTGGTTGTCTTGGAATTAGTTGTGCATCTAATATACTATAGGTTAAAGTAAAGTTATGGGAAAACCTTAAGTGAAGATGCATAGTTTGGTTCTAGTAAGTGTGGGTTGGCCAAGCCCTTGTGAATGAGACAAGGCACCACACGACCAAAGATGATGAAAATAATTTTTTTCGGAAATACTCTTAGGTCTATAACAAGTGGTATTAGAGATCAACTTCTTCAAAAAATTAGTTTTAGAACTCCATTGGATGCTCTTCACCATGCTCCAGAAGGAAACAATAGGTTAGGAGCGTGGTTTAATAGATTTGAGACAACTTTGCAATCAATCACGGGAGAGGAATATGCTTGGGATACTTGGCCACTCATTGAGGAAACATCTAGTAGAACAAGTGTTGGAGAAATCCCTCTTATAGTATCTACTTAGAACAATGTCAAGAGATATTGGAGACTGAATGCGGGTGATGATACAGATTTGTTGTTGCAGGCTACGGTTGATCTAAGAGTAGCCTAGCCATGTGTCCCACTATTCCTTAGAATGCATTTTAGCCAAGTTAAGATGCACACAATAATCATAGAGGATGAACTTTGGAGTGTCTTGGGTTCAAGTTCAGTTGAGCCTAGGCATTTCTCCACAAACCTTTTGAAGATGACACTATATGGTACCCAATGGCAGGCCACTTCATATCAAAGTAAAACTCGTGTTTCTTCTTTTTGTAGTTCATTTCATTTAACAAGTTGTGCACATAAGGATTATATGGAAAATGGGAGGGAAAGGCCATTCTTGGAGGATCCCTTGTAGGGAATAGGTTGCTTGGCCAACAATTAAGGGAAAAATTTAATTCAACTTTTTTATGTAGATATGATCATCAATGGGAGAACAATATTGGCATTGGTGGATTCTAGGGCCTTACACAACTTCTTGAAGAAAGAGTTGGAAATTGAATTCAGAGTTAGATTTGGACGATTCAATGCTTCAGTCAAGGCAATAAATTATAAGGCTAAGGAAACAATTAGGGTTGCATCCACAATTCACATACAATTATACAAGTGGAAGGGCCATGCAAAATTTACAATATTGCAGATGGATGAATTTGAACTCATTCTTGGTCAGGAATTCCTAAGGATAATGTAGTCAGTTCGTATGTCACTTGCAGACAAATTGGTGATACTTGGTGGATGGAAGACTTGTGATCTGCACACAACAACAAGGACATTGAAAATAAAGGTGCAAATTGCATCTTCATTGAGCATGAAGAGGACGTCTAGGCACCCAAAGTCTTAATTTGTAGTAGTTATTGGAAAAATGGATGAGAGTGGAGTGGGGATGTCAATTCCAATAGAACTTGCTAATGTGTCAGACACGTTTGTAGATAGGATGCCTGATTATTTTCCTAAAGTGATCCCACCTAGGTGCATCATTGACCATCATATTAAGCTTGAAATAGGATTGTAACTTCTGGCTAGAGCTCCATATTGACGTTCTAGGTCCGAGTTAGAAGATTTGAGGTGACAGTTAACTAATCCCATCAATGTTGGCTTCATCGGGCCTTCTAGGTCCCTATATGGTGCAACATTCCTCTTCCGAAAGAATAAGGACATGCCATAATTAAGGATGTGCTTGGAATATCATGCATTGAAAAAGTAGACCATCAAAAACTGGTACCCCTTACCTTTGGCAGTGGATTGTATTGACAAGTTAGCTAAGACAAAAGTTTTCTCAAAGTTATAATTGAGGCAAGGATATTATCATGTAAGGATTGTGGAAGGAGATGAGTTGAAGATAGCTTGTGTGACAAGGTAGGGCATTTTCAAATTTCTTGTTATGCCTTTTGGTTTGTGCAATGGTCTTACTACCTTTTGCACGATGATGAATAAAGTCTTCAAAATGTTCTTAGATGAGTCAGTGGTTGTGATATATACAGAATCATGGATATTCCATTGGAACATTTTTTCACAATAGATCTTGCAATATTATGAAATCTTTTATTATTCAATTTATTTCCTTAGATCCTAGACTTATTATTACTAGCTTAATGCTCAAATTTATGAAAATAATTGAAATACAAGAATGAAAGAACAAGTCAATGAACACACCATCCACAAAAATGAACAAAAAATGTGTCCTAGGAAATACAACATGGGAGAAAACCCAGTTAGAAGGTGAGGCCTATGCTCTACTCTCCTTTCTTTAGTTATGAAAATGAAAATACAAAGAAAGGGACACTCACTATGGAGTTATATTTGACACTGTGGAAGAAAAGGCTGCTACATAATATTCTTCCTCTATTATTCTCTCAAATCCCACTCATATATGCTCTACTCAACTATGGAACAAATTTGATTCTAAAACAATGGAACCCCCTCTCCTCCTGGCAATCCATTACTTAACATAATCAAATAGTAGTCTAGGGATAAGATTTGTGCATGCCTCAACCCTCAAATAATGTTAGGGTTTTGAACCTTCTAGAATCTTCTTGAAATTACACATGTGCCTAGATGCATATGTGAGTAATAGGGGCTGACATGGTATCCACTCTATACCATGGTGGTCAACAAAGTAGGTCAACTTACGGGAGGTATAACTACTACATACAAATTATGATTGAGGTTATTTTCACATCATTGGAAAGATTTCGATGTGTAGAGAAACGTTGAGGGAATGAGAGATATGATGGAAAAGTTGACCCCAAAAAGTGTCATTTGATGCCTCAAAATGGATCTAGAGGGTTCCAAACCCCAAATATTCAAACTAGGACCTACCACTAAAATGGGCAATGCAAGCCTATTCCTTCAATTTTTCCACCAAGAAGTACCAATATAGATGAAAAATTATATGATGATCTATTCTAGATCATACCTTCTCATTTAGGGAGGCTTTTGGTCCCCAAAACCTTTTACTAAATGAGGTGATGAAATTGTCCCTCTATCTTCTTTTTGGAGTGTTGTTTTACCTTGCTTGGAAGTTGTCCTTTCAATCCGATCCATCGAAGGTCATCATATAACATATTTACCAACCTAATGAGTAATGTGACCTTAAAATGCGAACTTTAGTGCTAAACCCCCATATTTTTGTGTAAAAAATACTAAAATCAACCCTTGAATTAAAAAGTGGTTCCACCACTAGCACTCTTTTTTTCTCGAGGTTAAATTTATGAGCTTTTCAACCATGGCTTGTAATGTTGCTAACAAAAGCCTTAAAATCAACTCCCGAATCGAAAAGTGGTTCTACCAATAACACCCCTCTATCTTTTTAAGGTTAAAATTATAACTTATTTAAAACCATTGTCTTAACAACCAGTTCGATTCCAACCAAAATATTAAAATCAACCCTTGAATCAAAAAGCAGTTTTATGAATAACATCATTTTGTTTCTTGGAGGGTTAAAATTAACATTTGTTTGAAACCATGGCCTTAACAACTGGTACCATTACGACCAAAATCTTAAAATCAACCCCTAAATTAAAAAAAGGTGAAAATAGTAGTGTCATTTTTATTTTAGATTTAAAATTGCAAAATTTTGGAAGCAATAGCCTAAAAAAACGTCATTATTGTAATCAAAATCATTCCACTCACCCCATTCCACCATCACCCTCCTTGTAATTAAAAAAAAAAACCTTTAAAAAATAACCAAAACTAAATCTTTAAAAAACTAAAAAAACATTACAAATTAAAAAAAAATACAAAATTAAAAAAATATTAATAAAATGATTAAAAATAAATTAAAAATAACATAAAAAAATTAAAATAAATCTAAAAATATTAGAAAACAACATTTAAAAAACTAATAATTTTTTTTTTAAAAAACACAACATTTAAAAAAAAAACAAAAACATAACAAAACAAAGAAACTTATAAAAATGTATTTATAAAACATAAAAATAAAATTTAACATAAAAAACGTAAATTTTAACATTAATTTTAAGAATTTCTTTTTTCAATTTAACATTGTTTTTAATTATTATTATTATTTTTTTACCCTGAATTTTTTAAACATGGTTTAGTACAATGTTTTAAAATTTTGTTTTTAATTTTTTTTTCTATTTTAGATTGTTTATTTTTTTTTATTTTTTTTTTTTAATAATTAATTTATTATAGTTTTTTTTTTTTTTTAATATTAAGTAAAAAATGATGGTGGAATAAGTGCGAGTATGGAAATTTTACAAATAATGGTTTAAAAAATATTGGAATTTTAAGTTTGAAGTAAAAAGGTTGCTAATGTTCGCACATTTATTTATTTATTTAAGGGTTGATTTTGGTTGCAATGGTACAAGTTGTTAAGACCATGGTTTCAAACATGTTGTAATTTTAACCTCAAAAAAACAAAGTACTACTAGTAGGACCACGTTTTTTATTTGTAAAGTAAAAAACTATATTAACATTTATAGTCAGTACAATATAGAAATGATCAAGTTCTTGGATGTGAAAGACCATGACAGTCTTCCAGGTTGATAAGTCAAAAAGACCTGTCCTAGAGGGGAAACCAGGGATACCATATCTGTCACTGTTTTACTTACAAATTGTAAGATATAACTAAAAAGTCTAGGATGGTTATTTCCATATCTAGAAACTAGAAAAACATAGGTAAAAACTGAATTAACTAGAACAAAACATTCTAAAAATTATTAGGAACTTGAGGTTCAATAACAGAGGACACACCAAGATTAGTGTCAACAAAAGAAAGACCACCATGTGGACCGATAGTTACAACTCTAGAACCAACAATCACAACTTTAGAACTAGCAATGGGTGGTTGGAAAATGCCTCCATGCTTGCGTGCCAACCAAGTTATGACTTTGGACATATATTGCATCCATATCTCTAGCATCTCCATTCGGCCTTTAATCTGACGAAAATATTCTTCTTTAGGAAACATGCCAAGAGCAACCATCATCTTGACATGCCATTAAAGTTCAAAGGTATGGAGAAACTTAGAGTTTCGGGTCCTGGTGCATCCCAGATATGGGACCACCCTTCTCACTTGAAAATCAACCTCTAAGTGTTCCTTAAATTTGTGGACTAGGCAAACCTCATCTTCTAGGGCCAACATGGACACTTTGTCATCCTTAGGCACATCGGCTTCATAGAAATCAACAATGTCTAGTGCTTCTTTTTTTTCTCAAGATGGCCCAGCCTGAGAAATACCAACACTTGAAGAGTAAGGCTTGTGGCCATGAGGATCCATTGGAAGGGAGGATGGAGCAGAGAGAGTTACATGCCTACAAGAAGAGGGAATTTAAATAAGAAGAAACGTATGAAGTAGAGCCAAAAACCCAATAAGAGAGTTTCAATTGAATACTAGAGGATCCTTTAAATTTTGAATAAACTTACCAAGAATTCCATCATCTTCATGATGGACTATAATGTGTGCTCTCATGGATATGATTTCCTCAATGTGTAGATGATCAATCATGATTATACTTGGTATCAAATCCTGCAACGAAACATTCATCGACATGATGATCAGACTAATGTGAACCCTGTGGAGAGACGAAATGATATCCTTCTCCCTCATGTGAATGATATAAGACTTCATGACAAGATCTAACATATTCATTTCCATAATAGCGTTGGGTACTGTCAAGTATAGAAATTGTTGAGGTCGACCGAGGTGAGAGCTTATGAATAATGGTGGTGGCATTCCAATTGCTAGGATGTGACTAGTGGACTTCCCATGTACTCGATATGTGCACCACATGATCCCCCACCGACCTTTGTTCTTGCATGTTGGTAGACACCCCATCTGGGATAGTGGGACCACTTCTCAATTCAAGGGCTGATTTAATATTTTGGTCGCAATGGTACCAATTGTTAAGTCCATGTTTTGAAACCAGTTGTAATTTTAACCCCGAAAAAGAAAAAGGGGTGCTATTAGTAGCACCACTTTTCGATTCAAGGGTTGATTTTAAGGATTTTTCTAGCAACATTAAGGATCATGGTTGAAAAAGGTTGTAATTTTAATCCCCCCAAAAATAAGGGTGCCATTGGTGACACCATGTTTTTAAATGAGGGTAAAAAAACTACTAAATGTGACCTACAAGAAATGAAAACTCTAGAGGGTTCTCATCAAGTTGGTAACTTTGTTTTAACCTTGTCTAGTAGTTTTAGAATTCTTCTGCAAAATTGTATATTCTACTAACCTTGTCTAAGCTTCTAGTGCTAAGTCCTATATGGTAGGTAGGACCTGCTCCTTAGTATCCTGATCCAACATGGAAGGCTCAAAGAGTTTTATATTTTCAATATTCACTAGTGAGTAAATGCATATATATTGGGGTAGATTGAGTTTATAAGCATTATCACCCACCTTCTCCAATACCTCAAAAATGTCATACTCGAGAGCCTTGATCCTCTTACTTGGAACCTGTAACCTTTCTTAGTTTAGATACAAACAAACACTATCTCCCATCTTGAATGTTTTCTTAGTTAAGTGGTGATCATGTCAAGTATTATACCTTTCCTATGACTATTTCAATGTCTCTTGTACTTGTAAATGGATCTACCCAATATTTGCAACAAATTTCTCCGCTTTCAATGCTTCTCCCATGACATCTTCCATCACTCCTTCTTGTTATCCATATACAATATCCAAAGGTGAAGGCATAAAATACCCAAAGCAAGTTTCAATAGGGGACTTACCAATAAGAGTATGTATTGATCTGTTATAAGAGTGTTGAATACACATCAAATTTTCATCCCGGATCTTTGGATGCTTTTG
Organism: Picea sitchensis; assembly: GCA_010110895.2. Taxonomy (NCBI): domain Eukaryota; kingdom Viridiplantae; phylum Streptophyta; class Pinopsida; order Pinales; family Pinaceae; genus Picea; species Picea sitchensis. The sequence goes on along the minus strand of SNQJ01S0164414.1, from coordinate 21,837 downwards.
ATTGTAACCCTTCAAAAGCTTAGCCAAATTTGTATTGACTAATTTTGTTTGCAAAACTATCTATAGGTGGAAATTTGTAGATATCCTCAACTTGGTGTCCATAGTTTTCCAAAATGTAGTCCAAAAATAACTAAGAGATCAAGTATCCCTATCTAAGATGATTCTCCTTGGTATCCCAAAGTGCACCCAAACCTGATAAAAGAACGCATTTTCTACTTCTTGCCCTTTGATGGTACTTTTACAAGGCATAAGAACACACATCTTGCTGAACCTGTCAACTACCACAAATAGATAGTCGTGTCCCTCCCTAATTATTGGAAAACCAACCACAAAATCCATGAAAATGATTTTCCAGGGTTGAGTGGGTATAGGTAACATATAGTATAAACCTTCCTTCCTATTACTAGGCTGGTTCACACAACAAAATGTGCATCCTCTAATATACCAAGCTACATCTTCTTGCCTTTTGGGCCAATACACATACCTTTATAAGTTGACAATTGTACTCCCAACACTAAAATGTCCAGTAACCTTAGAGGTGTGAGCCTCTATGGTAAGCTACAATATTTCACCTTTAGGGACATAGAACTTGTCTAGCTTGCCAAGTAACCCATTTTGGAGATATTCATCTTTATCGTCACCTTATTTTACACGAATTTGGTGCTATAGTTGTTGAATCACCTCTTTAAATTCTTCATCTTCAGTATATGCCTTTTTGTATGCATCACAGATAAAATGATCCATGTGCATAAGAGTTCCCAAAGCTATAATATTGGAAGTGTTTGGCCTTGAAATAATGCCTACCAACTTATTATTTCTTCCCTTCTTATATTTCATGACTAGATGAAACTACTACAAAAAACCTATCCACTCGTAGTGTTTGATTTTTTAAGCTTACTCTGGGCCTACAGATACCATAGTGGTTGGTGATTAGTGTTGATAATGTTTTCCTTTCCCATCAGAGAGTGATTCCACTTATTCAAAACTTGAAGTAGGGCATAGAGTTCCTTATAATACATAGGGTAGTTCAGGACTCCCACATGATTTCTTTTAGAATGATAGCATATTATCTTACCTACTTACATCAAGATCGCTCTCATAGCATATCCACTTGCATCCATCTCCAATTTGAAAGGATTCTGCAAGTTTGGAAATGCAATAACTGATGCTTGACTGATATTTTGTTTTAGCTCATAGAAATATTTCTACTAATTCTTTTCCCCACTAGAAACTCTTACAACTAGTTGTTATGGCATGGAGTGGTGCATATACCACTGAAAAGGATCCTATGAACTTCTATAGGTACTACGCTACCCCCAAAAAAAATCATAAATTCAGTGACAATAGTAGGAACTTACCACTTGAGGATGGCCTCCATCTTCGTGGGATCTATCTCAAGTTCCCCTCCATCAATCATGTACCCCAAATACAACAATGATTGCTAAGAAAAATCACATTTATTAAGGTTAGCCAACAACTGGTGCTTTTTCAGAGTCTCTAACACCTGCATGAGATGTGAGATGTGTTCTTCCCAGGTAGAGATATAGACCAATATGTCATCCAAATACACTATTACAAATGAATCAAAATAGGGATGAAATACATCATTCATCAATCACATAAATGTAGCCAGTGCATTACATAAACCAAAAGGGATTACCAACCATTCATATAGGCCTCATATTGTCTTGAAGGAAGTCTTCCAAGTGTATTCTTCCTTAAAAAGTACATAGTGGTATCCCAATTTGAGATACAACTTGGTGAAGTACTTAGAATGTTGCAATTCATATAACAAATCATTGATCCTGGGAAGAGGGTATTGATTCTTGAGTGTGATCTTGTTCAAAGCTCTGTAGCCTATACACATTCGCCAATTAATGGAGGATTCATGGAGCAACTGTATCTCATGCTCCAGTTCCCTCTTAGGTGGTAACTCTTTAGGCTCCTAGAAGACTCCTCCATACACCTGCAACAACTCCTCCAAATATTGTTTCTACTCTTTGATACATCCGTCCATGGATTCCTTTACTCTTACTGATTCATCCCTTGGTTGATTCTCTCTTAAGAAAAGAAATACAATTTTTTCCATTAGAAATGATCAATGTTTTTTCTTGGTTAGCACTTACTAGAGAGATATTTGATTTACCTTTGTGCACATCGATGATGAAATACTTCCCATCCTTGATTATGAGGTACTAGTTTTCTCTCCTCATGAATATCACATCCCTCATATACATGTAGGGGATTCAAAACACTACACCACACACAACAATGGGTACTACCTCTAACTCCACTTCATCGATAAAATCTAAAATTATAGAAAAATTGATCTTACACTATTTAGTGACTTTGAGATCTACATCCTTATTCACCCATCCCAATGGATATGGGCTCAGATGATCATGAACTTCAGACCCAAGCTTGCTAACCAGAGCATCTTCTATGACATTGGCTTGTGAAGTGGAATTGAATAGAGAATCCACCTTGGTATTTTGACCTGGATCTTAAGGAGGAAGAGTTTAGTCATATCCATCTCTTACTTGTGAGAAATGATACTTAGATTCACCTCCTTTTGCATCGAGGTGTATACAATATTCTCATCTGCATATAAGATTCTCTTTACCAGGTTCCTTGAATATGCAACTATTAGGTTCTTCATCTTGGCATCCTTATTACGGTTCTTTAAATTCAGCTCTAGATGTAGCTTCCAACACTTATCTTCAGTGTGAAAATCAATATTACAATGGGTATAATGTTTGTTTGGATCTTTACACTGATGTGAAGTAGATGTCATTTTTTTGTCTTTTCCTTTCCACTTCTTGTTCCCCTCCTCGAAAAATCTTGGCAGTATTTCTATTTAGAACCACTTGGTTTTCCTTTCTTATGGCTTATGTTCTCCTGACATTGGAACTATACCTATACACATGCCACATAAATGGTGCTAGGTTTGAAGAAAATCACTTGTTTCCATATACAACTATGTATATCCATCAAATATTTGAGGAGCACATCTAATTTCTTGGGAGATATAACCAACATAATCATCATTTTCCTAAACTCAGTGGGGTATTCTTGCACACTCTTCCCTTGCCTCTACCTAGAGTGATGTCAGCGGATCCACCATTCCTTTACATACCAAATAAGGTAAAATTGAGACTTGATGAGGGTTTTAAACACCTACCGCATAGTTACTAGTGGATCACCATCTATCCTAAGTGTCTCCATGTGGATTTCCCATCAGGTTAGTGCATTGACCTCTAGTTTCAGTTAGGAAACTGAAATTTTCTACTCTTTGTCTATTTTATGGAAAATGGAGTACACTTTTAACTATTGCAACCAATGATTCAACTTAACATCATCAATCTCACCTTGGTAGTTCTTGATGTCCACTTTCACTTCCATTTTAAAAATACGTTATGAAGGAGTGATGGAATTGGAAGTTGGTTTCTCTTTCTCGAGACATTTTTTCCACTCCTACTATATCTTCACTATCTCCCATATTCTCATTCGATCCAACCTCTAAGTTACAACCACCAACCTCCCTGAAAGTTCCAAACTTGTTTGCTAGAGTTTCCATGAGGAGGGAGATGTTGCAAGAGATATCATTGACTTGTTCTTCCAACCTCACAAATCTATATTCTACTACATCCTAAGTGTTTTTATGACTGGAGTCATCCACCATGGATAAGGTTCTACAACTTCTTCTTAAGCCAGTTCTTGGATTCTATAACTTCCCACAAATAACCTCCAAAAAACTACTTTGATACCGATATGATTTATAAACTATTGTGGATATTCCAATGGAAAAGTTCATTACAACATATCTTGCAATATTCTGAAATATTTTATTATTCAAATTCTTTCTTTAGATCCCATATTTATTATTTTTTCATGGAAATGTACTCATGGAAAACCCTCTGAATACTTCCCTATTTTCCATGGATGGTAAGCAAGGTAAAACATCAGCCCTGATTATGAGGCCTCAACTCAGTGTTGGGCATGTGTTATATTCTTTGCATGAGTAGTAGCATCTGCGTTGCGTCAAGCGAAATCCCCCACACAGGGGTTCGAGGGCAGGACCCTCGAGAATTTTTTTTGCCTCGGGAAACATGTCACTTTTTTTCCTTGGTTTTTGTGTTGCCTTGATTTTCATGTCCATTGTTGGGAGGTTTTTCGGCACATGGTTTTTTGCCAATGGTTTGCTATTTCCAGTTAAGGAATTAGGGTTTTTGACTAATCCATTTCATTGGGTTAGGGTTTTGGATGCCATTGGATCCTATATGTACATTGTATTGTAAACAATGTATCACTATGAATGAATATAGAATATGTTGGTTTTCCCGGTTTGGGTTTCTAGGGGAAAAAACTATGTGTAATGTTTGTATTTTCCATTGTATCTTTTCTGTTCTTTTACTAAAAATCTGTTTGCAGTAAATATTGTACAAGGTTAAAATCTACATTTGGCATCAGAGCTTTTTTAGCTTCAGGGGGACACCTTTGTGGTCAAGGGTTTGGCTTGAGACTGTGATAAGCCTTGTTACAGTGGGAGATCCGTGGTATTGATTTTTCAGGTGAAAATAAATGGAAATCAATTCGAAAATGGAGATCGAGAAGTTTAGTGGGAAAAGTTTTGAGCTGTGGAAGATCAATATGGAAGATCTGTTGGTGGAAAGATATCAGTGGATAGCGGTAGATCCAAGTACTGCGCCTAAAGGAACTTCAACAGATGGTTGGAAAAAGTTGGATCAGGAGGCAAAGAGAACAATCCAACTGTGTCTCTCAGATTCAGTATTACTGAATGTGTCAGAGGAAGCTATAGCCAAGTTTTTATGGGATAAGTTGGGGAAGTTGTATCAGTCTAAGTCCCTAGTAAATAAACTATTTATGAGAAAGAATATGTATAATATGAGGATGAGAGATGGCGAATCGGTGGTAGAGCATTTGAATTCTTTCAATACTATGGTAAGTTTGTTAGTATCTATTGAGATTAAAATTTCAGATGAAGATAATTGTATCAGTTTACTGTGTTCTTTACCAGATTCGTGGGATAGTATGGTTGTGGTCATATGTAGTAATACAACTACCTTGAATTTTGATGAAGTGGTCTCATCCTTGTTGTCAGAGGAGATGAGACAGAAGAATATGGAAGGACATAGCACATATACATTACTGGCAAGAGGACGCTCCCAGGAAAGAAATAGATATAAGTTCTCAAGTGGGATATCTAAGTCTAAGGGTATATATAAATCTCCCAGAAAGTTTGTAAAGGTATGTTGGAGATGTGGAAAAGAAGGGCACTACAAGAAGCAGTGTAGATTCAAAGTTGAGAAAAAAAAGGGATCTGAAGAATCTCCTTCTACAGAAGAAAACACCTCCAAGGAAGAAGGAGGGGATATGTACTTGGCTTCTTCAATCACACATGAAGATCATGAGGCATGGTTGGTTGACTCATGTGCATCCTTTCATATGACTTCCCACAGGGAGTGGTTATGTGAATATGAAAGGTATGATGGAGGTAATGTTTTCTTAGGTGATGATTCAATAAACAGAATCGTAGGACAAGGAAAATTCAAGTTGAGGCTCATATATGGAAGGATTATAACACTTCCTAGTGTTCTGCACATCCCGAGTTTAGCCAAAAATTTGATTTTTGTAAGCAAAATGGAAGATGCAGGAGTATAAAAAATATTTGAAAAGGAAACTTGCAAGATGGTTCGAGGAGAAATGGTGTTGTTGAAAGGATTTTGGTTTGGAACTATTTATAAGTTGCAAGGAAGAACTATTAGTTATGGGTGTAATATTTCCATTGTTCCTGAGATTGGAGTTGAAGAAGAAAGAACTCCTACAGTCTCTGGAGAAAAGGTTATGTTGTGGCATCAATGACTGGGTCATGTCAGATAGAAGGGTTTTTTACTACTACATGGTAAAGGTATGGTTGAAGGTATGTCTAACTTCTCTCTGGATTTTGATTTCTGTGAACATTATGTATATGGGAAGCAGAATTGGGTAAGATTCTCTTCTGGTGCAGCGAGGGCAGAAGGAATTTTACAACTAGTTCACAGTGATTTTTTTGGACCTGTATTGGTCCCATCATTGGGAAAATTTGTGTACTATGTCTAATTTATTGATGACTTCTTGAGGAATAATTGGATATATTTCCTCAAGAAGAAATATGAAGTCTTTGAAAGGTTTAAAGAGTTTAAGGCTCTTGTTGAGAATCAAACAGATAAAATAATTAAGGTGTCGAGGACAGATAATGGAAGAGAGTTCTGTGGGAATGAATTTGAAGAATTCTATAAGAAGTGCGGTATAGAAAGGCATAGGACTACTCCATATACATCTCAACATAATGGAGTTGCCTAAATGATGAACAAGATGCTGATGGAAAAAGAAAGGTGCATGCTTAGTGGTGACGGGTTAGGGAAAGAATTCTAGGCAGAGGCAGTGGGTACTTCATGTTACATGGTTAACATATCACCCTCATCAATGATGAAAGAAAAGACTCCACAAGAGGTATGGACTAGTAAGAAAAATTCTCACACATCTCAAGGTATTTGGCTATGATGCATGTTCATGTTCCAAAGGAAAACATGAGTAAGCTAGATAATAAGGTTGAAAAGTGTATCTTTATTGGATATAAGGATGGTCTCAAAGGTTATAAGCTTTGGAACCCAAAAACTAAGAAGGTAGTGTATATCCGAGATGTGGTATTTAGAGAAATGAAGGATGTTGTTAAACAGGCAGTCCTACCAAGTAAGGAAGAACCAGAGAAAATAGAGTTTGATTTAAAGGATCACGAGTCAGACTCTACAGAAGAACATGAATTAGAAGAAGAAGATCCTCATACTCCAGTATTGAGGAGATCAGTTCAAGAAAGAAGGCTACTGGAAAGGTATACTCCATCTGATTTCCGTTCAAATTTTACTTTGTCTATTACTGATGATGATCTTAGAACTGTCAGGGAGGCAGTGGATTTAGAGGATGGAAATATCTGGAAAAGGCCCATGGATGAAGAAATGAAAGCTTTGGATAAGAATGAGGCTTGGGATCTAGTGGATTTGCTGACTGGAAGAAATCCCATTGGAAAAAAATGGGTATTTAAAAAGAAGCTGAATGCAGAGGGAAAAGTGGAGAAATACAAAGATCAATTAGTAGCAAAGGGCTATTCCCAGGTTGAGGGAATCAATTTTTGATGCAAACCCCTACCTCGACAGGGTTCACTGACCTCCCAGTCAATGGATCTTCAAATTCCTCAGTCTAAATGGCTCTTTGATTCCCTAGTGGAATCTTGTTATCTGATCCACATGCCCTAAAGAAACTGCACCCGCGCAAATAAGCACCTGGCGCAAGCTTACCCCATGAGACCACAGGCTGTGATCACACACCTATACAAAAGGAGTTTCGCGCTTCAGAACCTCAGGTGTTCTGTTTCCAAGTCACCCAACTCTCTTGAGTCCCGATCTCCTGATTTCTGAATCCTCCCTAAGACCAAATCTGATGGTCCTATGCTTTCCTCGATCAACGGTTGTGATTGTTTCACAAATTCGTGTGTCGGGGAAATGAACGTGAGTCAAATCCAACTCTTCTGTTAGCGATATTTCTTATAAGGGGGTTACAATGTAAAATATTGGGTTAAAACCTACTTGTCCTAAGTTTTGAATGTAAATGTGCCCGTGGTAAACAATGAACGGATCTGGACAGCGTACATCCGCGCGCCCAAATCAACGACACATATGGAATTCCGGACCCCCCCTGCCTTTCT
>SNQJ01S0164413.1:10669-21214 GCA_010110895.2 Picea sitchensis | reverse complement strand
TCTTGATTCACCTTCCTTGTGTCCTCATCATGAATTTCATGGGATGCATTTTCACTTTCAGGTGTCTTCTCTGTTACAAAATTTTTCAATACTTCCATGATCTCCTCTTTTAAACCATCCATCTTAGTATTTATTGCCTCCAATTTAGCTTCCATCTCTTGTAGTTCATCTTTTGTTACTATCTTCTTTTATAAATCATTTATGTCCCTATGCATTTCTTCACCTTCATCAAGAGTCCAAGTAGGATTGTCTGGAGGCTTATTTGGTGTAGAAGTTCCCTTTTTGGGTGGCATGTTGGCCAAGTATCACTTTTGAACCTTGATTTTGGGGTGGTTCTGCTAGAAAATATTTTTTTTGTTATATCCCCCAATTTTTGTCCCTTCTGGGTATGAAACTTTATTTTATATAGTTCTCTGATATTTCTTCTATGCAATGCCACAGGTCTGATCAAAATTGGATGTGCCAAGTGGAATTTATGGTAACTTCCCCACAACTTGCTGATTTTTGGCCTTTCCAGGAAATCTCACTTGTATAATGTGCCCTGCACAAAATAATTGATATAAAATTCTGAATCTCGTACCAAAAATACTACAGACTATCCACTATCCAATGAAACTAGTATCACTCAATAAGGATACTCTAGGAATAATTTATGATTGTTTTACCTGTAACACCTTCTTGAGACTAGTCAGATACCCTATCTTCCACAGGGTGTATCTACAAATGTAAGATGACCCAGAAGCTGAAGGTTTTACCATAGATACCTTACTACTTTCTGTGAATATACCCCAGAGTTCAGGGTTCGAAACGTTACAGAAAAAATTTTATAGCAAAAATTTTGCAATGACTCAGTTTAGGATGATTACAGAACCGTATCTTGTATAGGTTGTATCTCAGAAAGTATAAGGCCTCAGGAGCTAAAATTTTAACCCAACGTACCTTGATCCGTCTACTAAATATAATCCAAGTCGTTTCTTTTGAAACTTTGTATAAAAAAAGTTATAGCAAAAATTCCAAGGTGTCTCAGATGTAGCAGAGAAACCCCAAGACCTTCAGCTCTTATACCATATGTTAAGAACCAAATATCAATATAGCATAGAAAAACCTTAGAATAAGTACTAAACACCTTGATAAAGAGATAATTTCAGATAATAAACCTCTTCGAGGGGGAAACCTCCTTTTACCCCACATAAATGTTCAAGTACAAGATGAATCCAAATGAAAATGTCTCCTTGGTATATATAGGAGACTAGGAGGTATAATTACAACTAATGGAATAAAGCCGGCATAAATAAAATAACATTACTAATGTAATATGCCCCAATTAAGGGATAATGAGCCAATATTAGGGCTCAGCATCTGATCTGGTTCCAGAAAGGAAAATTAAAGTCATTCATTCTTTTTAAGTAATCATTCATAGAGAAAAATCTTTGCATTCAAATACAGAGAAAAAAATTGAGAAATTTCATTGCTTATGATTGTTTGGAATTATAGGTTATTCAAGAAAAGAAATTATATTTCATAGCTTTCGTGTTTCCGAAAATATATCTTCTCCCTATTGTAGATAGAATTCATTGAACGAAAAATTGCATCATTCATATCTATTTGCATATTATTGGGTTAAGGTCTCACACAATATTGGTTTCATTTCCGTCTCCCTCTTGAGTAAACAATAGCCTCTAAAAAACATTGTGTAATCTAAAATTCAATTAGTCACTTTTATTTTCTAGGGATCTTTTACACCAATGGTAGCTAGGCTAGAGCTTTGGAATAGGCTGTGAGACTCACTCTCCAAAGAAGAAAACACACAATAGCATCTTGTGATAGGGAGTGTTCAAATCCATTTGCATCATTTTGTCCTAGGAAGCCCTTCTCATACAAGGGTCAAACTTGAGCTCGCATTAAGACTGGCATAGTTACTCACCCTGCTTTGTTGGTCTTGGTGTAGAGATTGCGCATATTATGGGGATCGCTTGAAGGTATACCCACAATGATGAGTGGAAGCCTCTCAAGTTGATTCCGAGCTAGATACCCTGCCTTTGCTCATGGATCGGACTGCCAACTGTTTCCCCATGAATCATTGTTGTTCTTGGTAGCCTTAGTTGCCTATCTTTTTAGGGTCTTACACAAGGTGACTTTGGACGGGCAAGTGTTCATAGACCTAGAATCGACATTTTCCAGACTCACTTGGGATCCTTGGAGGGTATACCCACGATTATGTGTGGGAGCTTGCACCAGGGTGTAAGTCCGTTAAGCAGGTCGTCAACGTAAATTTTCCACCTTCTCTATCCCAACCCCTTCTTGTCTTGACTTCGCAATGTTGGATTTCATCACCAGCTAGTGACTTCGAAATAAGAAGGTTTTTTTGCTTGGTTTGATTCCTAGATTTTATTAGCGAGTGTTGTTTTTTTATAGTTGGCCATAGATTTTTTGTGTAAAATATTTGGCTCAGCCAACATTGACCCTCCATGTCGTTCACGTAGGGTCTAGGTACTTCCTCCGAAAAATATGGAGGATTATCTCCCTCTACCCCCTCATTCATCGAAGGTCTCTCCTCAACAGAGTGAGGTCCAAGACTCTGTAACCTCACAAGAGGAAGGTTCTACCTCTTTAGAAAGTTTTTGAATTATTTATGATTCTCTAGAGGCTTTCTGCATTCCTCTTGGATATGAGAGACGTATTCTCGGGCTGAATTCATCTGGAGAAAAAAAATTTGACACTTCTGGAATACCGACCGGGCCCCATTCAGGACCTGGAGTCAGGGATCCCCTTTGGACCACCAACATATTTATAATCCCGCCTCGTATGGTGCAGGACCTCTATGGCTCAGGGGCAGGTGTTGATACACCTGTCGTATCACAAATACCTGAAATGTCTTCTACCTACACGGTGCTACTAAAACACTTTTCTGGTGCAACCTGTCATATCACCGTCATCCCAGACACACAGTCTGTTGGTCCTAGCTCATCATTTTCTCTCCAAATCGCCCATTCTACTATGGTCCCACACGTTACGACTATTCCTACCGGGAATGTGGTGGTTAGCTAAGCTCCCATTGGTACACCACTCTCATCTAGGCCTATCACGTCACTTCCTCCTGGGTATCGCGCTTTGAATACTTCCATCACCATACCTACCCAGGTTCCATCCAGAGTTTCTGGACTTTTTGTTCCACCTGGGTACAATGATGCTACCGGTTTTGTTCCTACACCTTTCTAGGTCCTCTTCGAAGGGTCTTATCCACCTTTTTCTAGGGGTTCTGGACCTAGTGGTTTCAATCCAATTGGAAGCACCCATCATTCGTTCACTTCTAGTTACCAAATTCTTGTTGGAGGGAAATCTCACATTGGGGGGTATCCTCCACTTGGAAGACAACCTGAAGTTGGACTCTTTAACCCGCTATATGGACAAAACACATCTGGATCACTAGCCACCTTTGGAATATCCTTTCCCAAGGAAATCCACAATCATCTGGGGGGCAACAGCCTCAAATTAACCCCTTTTTTCCCCCTCACTTAGGCCAACCTTATCCAATTTCTTTAAGTTCCACTTGGGGTCCACAAATTCAGTCTAGTGTCCCTTTTCAAGGGAACATTCCCAACCAACCCAACCCTATGGGCTACATGCCTCCACATCATCGGCCAAATATGTCAGGACACTCCACATACATGAAGACTGCTTACGGTCCTACTATTATATCTATGGGACTTCCTCCCCAAAGTCACCAGTATCCTCAAGTGAATAGACAACTTCCTTTTCTATCCACTTTGGATCTACCCGACTTGTCTAGAATCTTGAATGATCCTATATTACACTCTCCCCATTGGCCCATTATCCCATCCAAGTTACCGTCCGACATCCCCAAATTTGATGGTAAATTGGGAGAAGACCCAAACAATCATGTTATGACTTTCCACCTTTGGTGTTTATCCAACTCTTTGATGGACGAGTCCATTCAGTTACGTCTCTTTCAATGAACTCTCATGGGTTCGGCTGCAAACTGGTATATAGAATTACCATGAGGTTTATTTAACAACTTCAACACCCTTTCCATGGAATTTCTCACACATTACCAACTGCCCATCCACTATGAGACAGGAACCGAGATTTTAGGTTCCTTTAAATAGTCCTCTGCCACTCACATTTTTTATCACATCCATGAGTGGAGACACAGAATATGCTTGATCAAAATCGACCTTCCTGATCAGTTATTGGTTGAATGGTTCACCAAATCATTCATCAATGAAATCTCCTGTGATATTTCCATGGGTGGCGTTGTCACTGAAGAGCGGGCAATTAGTCGTGCTCAGTACCTAGATCTTGTTTATTCACAAACGAGCACTCTTTACGAATTACTCCCTAACGCTCCTCACCCTTCTACCATAGCTACCTCAACAACCCCAACATCTTCTCATGATGTTGATGGTGTGATTGGTACTTTTCATGATCAACGTCAATCTGTGCATACTTCTCACACCAATCCCAAATACCATGCTTCTAATGTTCAAACTGCTCTGACTCCTACTCCTTCCACCGGTAAAACTTCAGAAGTTAATGTCGTTCAATCTACCCCTACCGGTAAAAATAAATCTAAAAAAGGAAAGGGTAAGAATAAGGAGGTTAAAAATAATAATCCACAATCTGACAAGACCAAGACACAACCCATTGATGATAAGGATAAACGCAAACCTCTATATCCTTGCCTTATCTGTGGTGAATATCATTACACGAAATATTGTCCAAGACGTGTTGAGGTTACAAAGTTTCTTCAAGGGACCGTGAAACCTCCTACACCTGTCGTTTTGTCTCAACCTTTCCCTTCTCAACAGTAGGCCCAATTTCTCATCCATGATCAACCTTCTTTTTCCACTATTTTGTATGTCCTTACGTGTATTGATGATTCTAAGAAGAATGACATTACACTTACTACTCGGGCCAAAGATTACTCTCCTTCTAAGGAGAAAGTTGATGATGTCCCATCTTCGTTGGTTCAGCCACCTCCTTCAACTCCACCTCCCAACGATCCTCTTCATATCAAACAACCGAGCCCTGATACAGTTCTCTGCCCCCCCCCCCAAAGGACGTTGTTCGAAAGTCTGCCTTTAATCCTCATGCGCGTGCTGCTCAAAACTACAATATCGTAGAAGACCTTACGCAAGCACCCTCCACGATGTCAGCTCTCGAATTCCTTCAAAGTTGTCTCGATCAATGAAAGGCAATGTTAAAGGCTATTGGTGGAATCGACCCCTCAGATACGAATTTGATAATTTTTGACCAGGAAGATCACATTCTAAGGCTACCCCCTCAGCTAGCGTTTCAGATCCAAGTTGTTTTTTAGAACAAAAATATCTATAGAATCGCTATTGGCGAGGGTGCCTCGATGTGCGTTATGTCAATCAGTTGTTGGAAGGCCATTGTCTCTCCTCCTCTTACTGAATCACACAACACACTTAAGGCCTTCAATGGATCTAGTTTTAAACCCTACGGTGTACTTCCCTCGTTGTCTATTACGTTGGAAGGAAAATCGGTCAATGTTGAAGTTGAGGTCTTTGATGCACCTCTTGATTATAACATCTTACTTGGTCGTAGATGAATTGATTCCATGCGCGCAGTAGTGTCTACCCTTTTCCGCATAGTAGGTTTTCCACACCAAGGAAAAGTCATCACTGTAGACCAGTTGGCCTTTTTCAACTATGATTCTCGTACTAGCAACGTACCCTTTATTTTGAAGACACCTCCTGGGTATGAGAACATCAGTGTGGATCTCCTAAAATATTCAACTTTGATGGGTACTTTCCCACCACCTGATATTCCACCTCCTTTTGTCGCCTCAATCAACATGATTTCCACCTTTGTTCATGAAACCCCCATGTCTCACGACCTGTGGATAGTACCAGACCCCGGTGATTATCTTTTCTATGGTGAACAAATGCCCTTAAGTCCGGTTGAGTCCACTTATCAAGCCATTCAATCGGAAACCCCTTATACTCCATGTCTTTGTGATTCATCTCCTGATCTATTTCACGTCATCTTTCCTAGGGACAAGATGATCATGTCAGTTATTTCCATGGAGGACACCCCATGGGACGATGGACATCATCGTTCCATTCTCTTCCTAGAACATCACACCATCGAGAGTTACCAATGGATTTCAAATCCATCAACCGTTGTTGTCTTTTCCTCTATTCCCGAGTCCACACACGATGTGTTATATGAAGGGAACTTGAGTAACATTTCACCCACCATTCCTCTTGACATATCCATTAAACCTGGAGTTGTTGAAAATGTTCACATCGGAGCTTCGTGTTCCACTGATCAAGTCGTCACATATAATTCCCTTTTTCAAGAGTTTTGTGACGTTTTCGCATGGAGTTATGAAGAGATGTCGGGTATTGACCCCGATATCGTTATACATGAAATTAAGACATACCCAGATGCTAAACCCGTCTGAAAGATAATTCACCCAGTCCACCCTCGTAAAGTCGTTGCTATCAATCTTGAGGTTGAGAAACTTATAAAAGTTGGCTTTATCTATCCTATGGCTTTAAATGATTGGGTATCCAATCTAGTTTCGGTCAATAAGAAACAAGGAATGATCCGTGTATGTGTTTATTATAGGGATATTATAGGGATATCAATAAGGACAATTACCCAACCCCCTTCGTTGACCAAATCGTCGGCAGTTATGCTGGGAGTGAAATCTTCTATTTGATGGACGGTTTCTCCGGCCATAATCAGATTAATATTTTTCCCGCGGATCAACACAAAATCGCTTTCATCTATACTTCGGGTACCTTTGCCTACCGGAAACTGCCTTTCAGCTTGAAGAACGCTGGTGTGACTTTTCAACGTGCCACATCTTACACTTTTCATGATACCAAACACATTGTAGATCCATATCTCGATGACCTACCGACGCATTCCATGCGTCGTCACGATCACTCGACACATCTACGAGCCATTTTCCTTCATTGTCATTTCTATTGTATACGGTTGAACCCACACAAATGTGTTTTTTGTGTGGAGTCTGATTGAATTCTCGGTTTTATTATATCATGTCATGGGATCAAGGTGGATCCTTTGAAGGTCAAGGCGATCCTTAACCTACCTCATCCTTCCTCGCTACGCAACTTCAAAGTTTGCAAGGGAAGGCAAACTTTTTGCGTCGTTTCATCCCAAATTACGATGAGTTAACACTAGGATTTACTCGCCTGTTGAAGAAATGTTTTGAGTTAGTATGGGACACTACTGCCAACAAAACCTTCGAAGCTTTGAAACTTACTTTAACCCTTACACCACTACTCTTCCCACTGGATTATAGTCGAGATTATTTCCTCCACCTCGCTACTTTGGACTCTACCATTTCCATGGTTTTAGTCCAAGAAGATGATTCACACGATGAACATGTAATTTACTATTTGAGTCAGAGTCTCATGACTATCGAAGCCAAATACCTACATGTGGAGAAACTGTCCTTGGCAGTTGTTCAAGATGTCCAATGATTTCGTCATTATATCCTATTACACAAGACCACTGTCATTTCCGATTTCAACCCTATGCAACATATTCTTACACACCAATTGCTAGGGGGAAAATAATCCAAATGGATCGTGATTCTTCAGGAGTTCGACTTAGAGTTTGAATGTGTTAAGTCTAAGAAATCATTGGTGTTTGTCGAATTGATATGTGACCTTCCCTCCACCGAGACATAAAATGTGGCAAAGGATTCCTTACCTGATGAATCCCTTTTTCTGATCAATTTCGATGACCTTTGGTATGGAGATATTATCGTTTATCTCCAGACTCAAACTTTCTGACCCGACCTGTATAGCACTGACCGTCGTCGTATACGGTACCAAGCCCTTCAATACACAATTCTCAGTGACACTCTTTATCATCGTGGCATTGACTCCATTTTCTGACGATGTCTCACCTATGATGAGGTTGAGAAAGATTTGAATGGCTGCCACTCCAGAGAATGTGGCGATCATATGTCTGGGTATGCCACTGCCCAAAATATCTTATGAGTAGGGTATTTTTGGCCTTCTTTATTTAAAGACTGTATCACTGCTGTCCAAAAATCCCATGCTTGTCAAACGTACAATAACAAGATAAGATCTCATCCCACTCCTTTACACCCTGTATTTTCCGTTGGTCCCTTCGTGAAATGGGGCATTGATTTCATGGCATGTAACCCTCACTCGGTCGAGGGGAATGAATACATAATCGTAGCCATAGATTATTTCACTAAGTGGGCCGAGGCGATGCCTACATTCGATAACACTGGAAAAACTGTAACACTGTTCATATTCAATCATATCATCACCCGATTTGGAATCTTGTAAGCTATCGTTATTGATCATGGTAGCCATTTTCGAAATTTGATGATGTCTGAGCTTACTGAAAAGTTGGGTCTTTGGAATGAAAACTCAACCCCTTGTTACCCGTAGACCAATGTCTAGGTTGAAGCGATAAACAAATTTATTATTACTATGCTTCGACGGATAATAGGAATTCACAAGACGAGTTGGCACACAATGTTGTTTTCAGCATTGTGGGCCTATCCAAAATCCTTGAAGTCTGCCACGAGATTTACGCCTTTCCAATTAGTGTATGGTATCGAAGCCATCCTGTCAATTGAATGTGAGATACCATCTTTGAAGCTAACCATTGAAATTTTCCCAAACACTTATACTGAGGAAGAACGTCTATTGTAACTTATGCAATTAGACGAAACATGTCGTGATGCCACCCTGGTTATTAAAACACATAAAAAACATGTCAAATCCATATACGGCAAGCATTTCAAGCCACGTGTTTTATCTGAAGGTGATATAGTGCTCCTCTACGAACAAGATCGTGATTTACTAGGAGCTGGAAAATTCGAAGCTATGTGGCGAGGCTCTTATATTGTCAAATGAGTGTTGGAGAAGGGGGCTTATGAGTTAGTGGATTATGATGGCATTCCTTTGAGTGAGCCCCGAAATGGGATTTACTTGAAGAAGTACTATGCTTAGATGGTCTTTGCATGAGTGCTTGTATTTTTACTGTATCATACTCTTGTGTGCTACTTTTGTGTGCTTTTTCGTTATTTGGTTTTGACCCCCAGTTGCTTACCTTGCGTCGTGCTTGGTTTCCAGATGTCAGTGTATTCGCTAACCTATATTGGCTTCACTAATGGTGCTAGTCGTAGTACTCAAAACCTAGCATCTGTTGTTTGGGAAATCTATGCACCTACGAACGAGTTAATCAGTCTACATGGTGTTTTCCTCGGTCGTGCAACTAATAATATCGCGGAATATAGTGCAATCATTGAATTGTTAACTAATGTTGTTTCACATGGAATCCGTCATCTTGTTGTGCGACTTGATTCGTAGTTAATGGTGCTACAGTTAAGTAATGTCTATGCTATCCGAAGTCCTACTTTGTTAAGGGTATATTTGCAAATCTTCCTCTTGGAACGTCTTTTCGATTACATTAAATATCAGCATATTCCTAGATGTCTAAATACATTAACAGATTCACTAGTTAATTATGTGTTAGACAAACATTTGATACACTTATAAATCCAATCACAAATTACATTTAAAGCAAGTAATCTAGTAGAAGCCTCATGTATATATAACGATAAGAGTTTTATACAAAAAGTGTTTTTTTGTCTAAAGACCAAAAACAAAAAATGAGAAGCACTTGGTTTCATATACAAATGGCATCAAGGATGATGCTCACGATATCACCAGACTGTTCGTGCTACCCTATGGGGCAGTCGACTAAGAGAGATAGATACACCCACAGTATGGCGTTGATAACATCTCAGGATCTCATCGATGGAGATATCCAGGACACCTATTGTCAATCCCTCCAGGTTCTCCTCGATCGCTTCATAGTCAGTGGCAGCCAATCCTGCTACCTCGACTAGCTCCCCTCTTCTCTGGATGGGAGAAGTACTTGGAGTCCAATGTGGTCCTATTAACGTTTAAGCCATTATTATAGTTATTTGCATTTCAATAGATAACAACAACATAAGACATGATCACTGAGAAATACACAATCACAAGAGACACAACATTTATCCTGGGAAATCCTCTAGGGGAAGAAAACCCAACAAAACTTCCTTATTATAGATAGCCAATACAATGCCAAGAGATAACTTAAGCTAATACAGAATATCCTCTCCCAAAGATGTGCCACTCTCTCTCTTTCTTCTCCAACTGTAGTTCTGAAACTTGTCTCTCAATGAGAAAGTGAGTTGTGTGTCTAAGTGAGGTGCTAGCCTCCTTATTTATACTAATCTGGCACGTCTGAACTGTCTTTTCACTGGTAGGGCCGACTTCTTAATCTGGGTGGTTATAATCACCTTTATTATATTTCAGGGCCTCTTGATATATTATGGGGTCAACTTCTTCTTTTGCCTTTTACAATTACATTATGATCAATCCAAAAAAGGGGATTTGGTCCTTTTACAATAGTCGGCATGATCAATCCACAATGGGGATTGATCCAATGAATAATATATCAAATAATAATAAGAATACACTTTGCAGT
>SNQJ01S0164409.1:14502-35716 GCA_010110895.2 Picea sitchensis | reverse complement strand
CATCATTCTTCACATTTCATCGCCCCATTAACCTTTCATGATATCATTTCCATAAATATACTTGGGTTTCACCTTATTGTTCTCCACTTTATTCATTTTAGTATTTAAAAGGAATTTGTGATTAAATGTTAGAAAATAAACATTTTTTCATATATATCTCAAATATGTGTGAACTTTGTAATGTGTAGGAATATATGAAGGATTAATTCAAAGAAATTCTCAAATACTTCTCTCCACCATTTCAATATTTGAGGAGATAATTCAATCCCATTCCAAGGAGAAGATCATGGAGATTTGATTAGAATATCTTATCTTAAGATATATGAGAGATATGTGTGAGGATTTAAAGGGATTATATTTTGTAATAATGGGAAATAGGTTGAGAGAATAGTGGATCTACAATTATGAGATGGTTATCTTCTTCATGTATATAAGAGAGTGCTCTCTCTTCATTTCATTAGCTTGAGTTTTTGGAGATAGTCTTGTAATTAGGAGAAGGGGATTCCTAGCTTTGTTATTCTTTCATGTTTTGTCATTTGACTATTGTAATATAATTTGAGATTGATATATTGTGTGAGCTCACATATGTTATTTTTCATTAACTCTTCACATGTTATATTGGTTTTCCTTTATGCAATTTCCTGCTTTCCTAGATTAGTTTCATTTCAGCAATTTAGATTAGATTACTTCTACTTCAGTCTTGCATATATAGTGCATGTGCTTCGTAGGCCTACGAACCTCAGATTGAAAAATTAAATGGTTGGGAAAATACTACCATGGAATTAAACAACAATATTTCTACCTAACATGTGTAAACATTACTCAAGGAGTAGAGCCAAAGCAAAGAAGAATGTTCAGGACCCTTAAAATAGAAGCTTAAAATCAGTTAGTTCAGGTGGTATCACAAGAGTAGAGATAGGGAATCTTTTAGAAAAAT
The DNA here is from genome assembly GCA_010110895.2 of Picea sitchensis. NCBI lineage: Eukaryota > Viridiplantae > Streptophyta > Pinopsida > Pinales > Pinaceae > Picea > Picea sitchensis. Next base: position 34,779 of record SNQJ01S0164409.1, on the reverse strand, counting down.
TTAATATTGACATCTTAAGAACATTCGGTTCCCATTTCGATACCCTTAAACTCAAATAAAAAGGAGGAGGAAAATGCAGAAATGAGCATATATTGCCCAAGATGTAGGAGGAAGCATTCCTCAAGGGAGTGGCCATTAGATAACATTTTAGTTTGTGGATTCTGTACAGAAGACCATGTGACTGAAAAATGTCCATCATTTCCTAATTTATTAGCCATCTATAGGAGTGGATATCTTGGGGAGTCTTATTATGCACCTATTAGGCCATGAAAGCCTAGGAATCAACCCACATACCCAGATCTATAGTCTCAAGTTCCACCCTATTATCAACAACAACAATGGAACTCACCAGGTTGGCAAAATTGGTTCACTTAGTACCAACTTTCTTGGATTCAAATATGGAGGGGAGGACACAACCAAGGAAACCCTCAATCTCCATCGATCCCTATGTCCAACCATCCTTATCCTCAGTTTCCACCGAACACTTCGCAACATTTCTAGGTTTTGTTCCACCACCTTTACCTCCTATTCCACAACAACAACCGCTACAATATCAAAATGCAAGCTCCCCAAGACCGATACTATTACTGGCACAGCTAGTGTCAAACCCCAATAATAAGTGCCCTCAATCTCTTAAAATTTTTGAGATGTAGGCCTTCTCAACATATGTTATTACTCTTGTTCCATTATAGGAAATTCAATTAAGATTGTGAAACGTTCTAGAGAGGCAGAGACCCTTAGTAGTCATCCAGGAAAAAGAAGAAGAAGAAATCACCAAACAACCCATGGATGACACTAGGTGGGAAGATGTTATTATCCTGAAAAATAAAGAACCCAAGCTTCCCCAAAATGAACCTTCACAAATTATGAAGGTCCCTCCTTATCCAGACCAATTGGAGGCACCTTCATAATTTGCTTTTGCTTATTGTTAAACTAGTTTGCTTTACATAGAGTTTTCATTTGCTTTCTTAGGAACTATCCATTGATCCTTGGCCCAAAAGTACTTAGGTTACCTACTTTCAATTTGATTAGTAGGATTTTCTCATTAGATAATCTTTTCTTGAGTAGATTAGCCTTAGATAGTTGCCTTCCTTAGTTAGACCATACTCCTACCAACCTTCTACCTTTGGCATATATTTTTCTACAACTCTAAGTTTACTTACCCTGGGTTGAAAATTTAATTAATGGTTTTTACTGTGTTTTTAGTGCATATAGAACACCCATCATAAGGTGAAGAAAAGAAGGATGAAATGCAAGGAAGGATAAATTCTTTTGATGGTGCTTTCTAAGGTATGTTATTTACAAGTCATCTCACCATTTTCGCTATAACTTGTTTTCTATAATTATTTAGACCGTGAAATTTCTATGCCATTGATAAAACATACCCAAGTATCCGTGGTAAAATATTCATCTTGTCGGCCATTGTATTTTTGGATTTTCACTTCGTGTAAAATAGGGTTTGTGGCTAGTCCTGAAACTAGTCAAAAACAAGTGTTTCGGGTAAAAACGTCATAACTTCTTCATAACAGATCCAAATGCAGTGATACCAAATGTTGTGGTTAGGGTACAGTCATTAGTATTTTATGTAATAGTTTTATATCAATTCAACGAATATTTCATGCAGGGCACTCTCTACAAGGTCGCTCTCTAGAATAAACTAGAATTCTGCAAGGTATGCCATTTTTCCTATAAATCCTTTTCTGAAAGGTTCCAAGTAGTGAAACCTGGAGGAATTGTATAAAACACACTGAAGAACATTGTGTATCAGTTTCAGATTTTTATACATTACACGTTCAAAATTATGATTACTTCAAGTTAGGGTTGTTGACTAATCCAAAACTATGCATGTGAGACTAAAGAAAAGTTTGATGAAAATGCTAGTCTCTTGTTGTTAAAGTTAAGGAAGGTTTGCATGAATGTGATCATATACATCAGGTCTATTATAGAGCTACAAATCAGATTTGGATGATGAAATTGATGAGGAATTTTGGTTGAGGTACATGTTGAGTAAATGGTTGAGACATGTTGACGGGTGAAATCGACCGTCCGTCAATTGAGAGAGTGGAACTGGTCTGGGGTTGTCTAATAACCCAAGCCGTTTGGAATGAACCACCCTGATGGGTTTAGTGGCTCCATTAGCCGATCTAAGATCCTAAGAAAAAAAAAGAAAACTAATCTAAACTAACTAATCTAATTAAAAATAAATAAAACAAACTAAACTAACTAATAAATAAAACTGACTAATAAACTAATCTAAATAAAACTAACTGCTAAACAAACTAACTAAAACTAATTATCAAAATAAACTAAACTAAATCTATCTATCCTATATATATAATCTATTAATTACTACTATACCAATTCTAATTTACTTTCTAATTACTGACTGCAATATAACTTATTCACAAAATGTACAATATTGACAATTTACAGATTTAAATAAAACTTGCAAAACTCATTAATATTCTTCCCTAAGACAGTAAAAGATATTTTTATTGCTTTTATAATTTTATGAAAAGAAAATGAAACAGAAAAGTAACTAAACTAATTTACTAATCTAAACTACAAATATGTCTAATCAATTTAATGAAAATAATCACAAACTAACCTGGATAAACGCTCTAGATTTGCCCTGTGTGTGATGACTATGCTAGCAGATCGGAGGAAGGAAACTCGCACCGAATAATCCAGAAGCTTCTCGTAAACGATATCTGCAATGCTCTTTAAGTTTGTTTACAACACAAACAAGACATAAAAATCATAACAATTATATGATTTATAAATCTCCACAATTAGGTAAACCTGTTATGCAAAAACTTATACTTAATAATTCAATTGATGAAGAAGAGAAATCTATCATTCATAAACTAAATCAAGTAATTTATATGTTTTTAAATACTGGAGGAAATCTGATATGGATCATATTAATTAATTCATATCATTTACAAAAGATTAAGATAGCGAAAGTAGTCATTAATCAAATGCAAATTGATAAACATAAACATGAAACAAAATATTGATATTTTGAAAGCTAAAGTTGTAGCAGAACATCAATTTATGTCTCAGTCTGTATTAGATATCCATAATACTGGCTCTCCCACAAGCGACGATGATCCTTATTACAAAAAATAATAAGTATTTATAAGTTTTTTCACAGGGTAAAACCTCCCTGTGGAAGTTATCACACTGTTTACATAAATCTGGGAAGATATTCCCAATTTTAACTAAACTAAGTAACTACAATAAAACTAAAACACCCAAATATCTCTTGAACTGCCCAACATGTCTCATGCAATTCGAATTTACCTGAAACACGTAAGAAATAGACAAGTTAGAGAGATATTTTATTAATAAAATGATAGAAAATTTAATTCTATAGACTAGCTACAGAATCATCTGATTCTGTAGCTGGTCTAGATAAGGTATAGAATCGACATTCAAATCGATTAAAAAAATCATTTAAAGATTGACATCAATAATCATTTGAAAATGAACCATTTAATTTGAAGTTGTTATATCATTCAAAACTAAACAAGATCTGAATCAATGAATGCCTACAGAGATGGGCGTATTCTGTTTCTTGTATCACCACAAAATCAAATGAACAGAACCATAACCCAATCATTGTGAAACCATTTAGTATCAATTTGGAATCAACATAATCAAAACAAATCGCATACAATCGTTATGTTATCTAATCAGCAAGGGATAGGATCGAAGCCAAACAATATCGTTATCAAATCATTATCATTGTGTTGACATAGTCACGAAAATTCAAACTGGCGTGAAAATCAATTTAAACAAAAACTTAACAGGATCGATTGATCAAAAGAATTCGTAATTTGTTATTGCAAATTGGGCAAATAGGATTGATCGATTTTGATCAGAACGAGATTGTTCCAATCAAACGAATCACAATTGGGTTTGACCAAATCGTTTTACAATTTTAAAACCAGACAGAGCAGTAATCATAATCAGAATCCAATTCCTAAAAATGATCGAACTAACAACGATCTGATTAAGAGAATCAATCGACTGTGTTTAAAAATAGTCATTGTTCCATAATTCGGGCATATTTGCATAGATTCAATGAGATCACTGTTTTTACAAAAATAGAGTATTTCTAACCAAAATGAATTGAACATAGCGATACTCATGATTTGGAAAATCATATAACACAACATATCGTAACAAGTATCCTCCCAAAAACATTTACCAATCACATCCTACAAATGATAACGAGATCGAATCCGAGCAAAATCATATTCTAAATTGAGTATAAAAACTTTCCGTGCAGAGTAGATACAAAACAAATTGTAATGAAAACATACCATTACTTTCGTTACTTCACTCAGGCAAACTTAGCAAATGAAATCCAAACGAATAACCATTAAAATCTAATAAACATCTATGAGCAAATCATATATCAAATCGAAATTCTTTCTATTTTAATCAAAATGAAGCCATGTACAGGATGATCATCGAATGGCAGAGGCATCTGGATGAGTGACTAAGCTATTTAACAACTGAATTTAAATCATTACATCAAACTAGATTATTTACAAAACAAAAACACTGTCAAAACCATACCTGTATAGCGACGAGGCTTCTTGATTATGCCAATTTCGAATTTACAACAGCCGTGGCTAATTCCACATTTTTGAACAAGATGGAGCCGGTTGTCTTTTTCTTTTTATCTGTTGCTTGGAGCTTGGCTTTTTGACTGGTTAGCACTGCAATTTGATCTTCCAGAGATTGAATCTTCGATTGGAGAATGGGAACATCAATATAATATCGTTCTAACCATGAATTGAATTGGTCACAGGGTGACTGTGTGGGTTTAGAAAGAGCAGGAGAGGGTTTGGCCAAATGACCGAGGGTCTCACGGGGCAATTTAATACCCGGGTAGTCAGGGTTGTTCTTTAAGCAAGGGGGAAGGTTTGATACAAAATCATAAGGGGGTTCGTAACATAAAACTTGCGAGTAGGGGTACTTGCTAGCCAGAAAATGCTCAATATCAGAATCAGAGTCCTCACTTAGGATGATAGGGTTAGAGTCGGCAGAGGGTTTTGGTTTGTTTTTGGCCATTCTCGAAATGAGTCGGGCATTCCTTTTCCCTTTGGCATTGGTAGTAAGGTTTTCCTTGGGATTTTTTCTCATAGGATTTTTAATGGCCTCTGCACTCTTAGTTACAGTGTCAGGTAAGTCAAAACCAGGGTCGGTTGAGGGTTTAGGCAGTAGGATATGTAAGGGTACAGGCGGTTCAGCCTTGGTTTCAATTACCATAGGTTTATCAACCTCTACAGGTTCAGTGTCTTCAAAGCCATTACGGCTGATGAAAGCCCTCCAACTATCACCATGCAAACTCAAATGATAAACAATGATGAGCTTAATAAGCCCATGGTGGAACAGGCTGTTGTCAGCCTTGTGCCTCTTAAACTTCTTCGACATTTTATACAAGCTCCGATGAAAGTAGAAAGGCATGTTTAGAGGATACCCTATAAAAATCATCAACAGACGTAGGTGGTAGAGGAACACAAGTCCATATCAACCTTCATAGGTCACGAACTGCTTGACTAGCATTAATAAGTCATGCCATCGTGGTTTGAGCATAGATATAGGCATACCTCTGTCACAAGAGGTGACTTTGCGCGATTGAAACAACAATGTCCATGGCACTTCTTCGACCTTGCAATTCTTAAACCAGCGCTGTCCCGAGGTAGGTAACCCTGTCGTTGAGCTGATAAATTGTTCATCGATATCTAACTGTATGTCGCCCACCTTGGCTCGACAGCCATCGAAATTCATGGAAAACTGTCGTGCTACACCAAGGTTAAAACCCTCAAATCGCTTCACGAAGGTAAGCCATCCACTGTCCTCCAAATCTTGGAAGGCATTGTCAAACGTTAACAGGGCTTGGTTGCCATTGGGCTCGAATCGCACGACTGGTGCCATGGAGCCAAACACATGGTAAGGGAAGGGTTTGGATTCACCAACACGCACAGGAGCAGAGCTACCCGAGGTAACATAAATGAATGAGAAAAAGGGATAAGCATAAATGCGAGCATGCGAAGGTGGTGGAGTCTGCCATGCAAAATATTCATTATCCAAGTACAACCGTCGATTTACATAGCTATTCAATCCATAATAGTAGTTCAACCATCGAGTCATGTGCCCAACCAATGAAATCAAATGTGTATCCCAATGTGCACAAACGTTATGCCATAGTGTTTAAACACCTGACTTATAAATCAAAGACAAAATCAACTATGCGCCAATGCATCAATTCATATAATCAAAAGTTTAACCAAGGTGCCAAACGATATTCATATAGTCAACAAGTCAAAAGATAAGGATTATATCAAAGGACATATATATAAAAAATTTAATCATAACCCCTATGCATTTTCATAGAATCAAGTCATATAAAGTGAAAATCCAAATGCAAAATTCCTTACAAACTCAATAAAACCAAGTTATACAATCAATATAAGAATGTCCAATGAGCATAGTTCGAAATTTCTTCCAGCTACTTAACGATAAACAAAAGGTAAGTGCAGTAGGCATATCGATAAAAAGATCATGATAGTTCAGATAGTGATCGAAATGTGACTTCGAAAGGATAAGTTTTCAAGCTTACAGTCGTGAAAACTTAACGAAGACAAATGTGCAAATGTTGCAATAAATGAAAATGTCGTTTATTGAAAATTGCGATGAAAAAAAAATTATGTTTGTAAAACATTAGTGTAGGCAGCTTAATAGATGATAGGAAAAAAAGTGAGTTGGCTGCCAACAATGGCGACACACTGGTAGAAGCAGTTATCTCTGTCAAGGAAACAAGTTCATATTAGGACAACAAAGATAATTTCAACTTGAAAATAACAACCCGAAAATCATTCAAACATCATCATTAACCATCTTTTCCAGCAGTGTTTCAAATGAGGAAAACTTATAACAAACTTAAGACTAGCCAGTCACTATATTAAAGATAAAATCTCCAATACTGTTGGCATGGCCACTACTGCCAGCAGGCATCCATAGCCTCGACAAGGTTTCCATTTAACCCACTCTAACATCTGTATCCTTCCAAGAAGTTCTGGATCGAAATAAAGGATATTAAAGAGGTTTCTTTTTTGCAAATTTTCATATACCTGACATTGCTTCGCTGCTAGCGGGCCTATTCAGTACCTTGACGAAGTTGTCTTGGTGCCATGCATGCATTTACCCACTGCCAGCAGAACTGTTCAGTATCCCGACAGGTTTACAAGCACTTCCCACAACTCTTCTTAATAATTTTATTTTGTTTTTTATAGATATATATTTGAGTGGGGTGACACTGAAAATCTTGATATTTTAACATATTTTTTAGACCTCATCAATTTTTTTTTTAGAACTATCCTTTATTTAGATCTAGAGATGTTTTATTTACAAAACAACTTCCTAAGACAGGGAGACATCCTCTGATTCATTCCTTTACGGAAAAGGGACAGCGTAAAAAGATAATAGATGATCATGAAAAACTTTGCTTAGAGATCGAAATCAGTAAACTTCTTTCAAACAACAAAATTTTCCAACACAGATATCAATTTCAGTAATATATCATTGATGTTTGTACAAATTTTCAGAAGTTATTTCAGTGAAGAAATTTTCTATTGTCTTTGTTTGAATATCTCAGTGTACAGGTATGTGTATGTCCAAAAACACAAATTGATAAATTCAAATCAAAATAAAAAAACAGAAAGCAAACTAAAACACAAACAAAAATAAAATATATACATAATATACAAGGGTAGTTATCAAGCAAAGTATCTTTTCAGGGCTTGGCCATTCATCGGGTAGGTCTCAAGCTACCCTTCGAGATTCTGCAATCGAAAAGAACTAGAACTGAACTTTTCAGCAATTAAAAATGGTTCAAGCCATAAGTTTTGAAATTTAGAGTGCTCACCCTTTCCTTCGTGTGGTTTGTCCCACTTCAAGACGAGATCGCCTACTTCAAAATTCCTATCAGAAGCAGAATTAGAATCGAACCAGATTTTAACCAATTGTTGATGTTGATCTAACTTACACTTAGCTTGGGCTCTTACTTCTTCCAGCTTCATCAAAGCGTTAATTTGGTTTTCTAAAGGGGGACAATCTTCTTCTTGGACTTTTTGTGACAACTAAAGTGAAGGAAGAAGAATGTGAGGTGGCAGAATTGCTTCCCTACCATAAATGAGAAAGAAGGGGGAATTACCTATAGAAACTTTGGGCGTTACCCTATCAGCCCACAGTGCGTTCAACAGTGCATTGTGCCAATTCTTGTGATTTTCAGCCACCGTTCTCTTGATAATTTTAATCAAGTTCTTGTTTGTCGATTCTACTAATCTGTTGCCCTAGGGGTAGTAACTAGCAGAGTACTTCACCTTAATTCCTTTATCCAAAGTGAACTCGCTCATCTCAAGAGAAGAAAAGTATGAAGCGTTGTCAAAGACTAGACAGTCGGGGATACCAAAATGAGTGATAATATTCGAGTTTAGAAAGGCAATTACCTGACTGGTGTTGATAGTTCTTAACGTAGTAGCTTCAGACCATCGAGTAAAATAATCTGTGGCTGTCACAATATACTTGTGTTGTTGTGAGGATGGAGGGTTAATTGGACCTATGATATCAAGGCCCCATTGCTGGAAATGAGAATCTACTGAAATGGGTTGCAAGGGAAAGGCTGGTTTTTGCAACCGCCCTGATGCTTTCTGATAGATGATACATTTACGACACAAGGCATGGGCGTCCCTAAAAAGCATGGGCCAGTAGTAACCGGCTCTTAAAACCTTAGGAGCAGTGGTGTCACCACCGAAGTGACCACCAACTTCTCCTGCATGCAACTCTAGCAATACTTTTTCTGCTTTGTCCTTTTCAAGACAGCGCATCAGTACGCCGTCAAAATTATGACGAAACAGTACACCATTAACCAGATGAAAGGAGGCAGACTTTAGCCTCAATGCTCTTCTCTTGGCGGGATCAAGGTGACGGGGTGCTGACTCATGTTCAAGACAGAATCTAATATCGTCGTACCAGGGACTAACGCAGTTTTGTGCGCAACAGATCAAACTTTGATTGCTTTGTCCTAGGTTTGACATATCACTATCTTCTTGCTGTCCTGTTTTCGAATCAACAACCAACTTACACAACCATTGGCCTCTCACAATCTAAGCTGGGGTAATTTCTAAGTCATACTCCTGCAAGGAGGTGACCCAGTTATCTCTCTTCTCTCCTAACTCCTTCTGCACTAACAAGTTCCTTACGGCCAGCTAGGGGACAATGACTTTCGTCCTTGTCTTCAAAAGATAGGACCGGAAATGCTTAACTGCTTTGAAAATAGCGTAGGCTTTCCGATCAACCGCTGGGTAGTTGAGTTAAGCACCTTTGAAAGTAGAGCTCATAAAGGCGATGGGTACTTCGTTGTTATCGACATTCTTCTGAGTTAGGACTGCAGCATAGGAACGATCAGAGACAAAAGTATAGAGTGTAAAATATTGAGAGAAGTCAGGGCTCATGAGAGACGGAGCGTCTATTATGGCCTTCTTTATGGCATTAAAAGCTTGATTTTCTATGGGTCCCCAGTGATATTGGGTGTCTTTCTTAATCAGGTTTTGTAGAGGCCTGACCATTTTGGAGAAACTGGGGACGAATCTCCTCACGAAGTTAATCTGGCCTAAAAAATACTGCATGGATTTTTTGGATGTAGGAGGGGGAAGTTTAGCGATGACTTGAGTCCTCTCAGGGTCAATAATCATTCCTTCACTAGACACAATGAAACCTAAGAGTTTACCTTGTTCTACTGCAAAGATGGAATTTTTGGGTTCAAGGAGATGTCGTATTTACGACATCATAGCAGAACGGCTCGTAAGTGAGATAGATGATCGTCTTTGTTTTTAGAATAAACAGTCACATCATCTAATTAAACTACAACGGACTGATTGATTAAGCCTCGAAAAGCAATATCCATTTCTCTCTGAAAGGTAGCACCAACATTAATCAATCCAAAGGGCATTTTGCAATAAGCATAAGTGCCCCATGGGGTACGGAAGGTAGTTTTGAGTTGGTCTGGTGGAGACATCAGGACTTAGTTGTATCCAGAGAAACCATCTAATAGGGATAGCCTCTCGGAACCAGATACATGTTGAAAGATCTGTTCCATGGGTGGGACAGGATAGTTGTCTTTGTCAGACGCTCTATTGAGGTTTCGAAAATCGACACAGAGTCGGATTTCCCTGTTTTTCTTCCGCACTAGGACAAGGTTGGACACCCATTGAGTGTGCCTAACATGAAAAATTATTTTAGCACTTAAGAGTTTATTCAATTCTTTTTGAACGGTCGGTTCTAGTTTAGGATGCATCTTCCTCAGTTTTTGTTGGAAGGGTAAGGTTTGGGGCTTCATCAGGATGACATGCTGTATGATATTAGGGTCGAAAGTTTTGAGATCATCATATGTCCATGCAAAGACGTCCTTAAATTCTTTAAATAATTTAACAAAAGCAGCTTTTTATTGTCTAGAACATCCCAAGCCTAGGTTAATGCACTGAGGATTTTCACTAGTTCCTAAGTTTACTTTTTCATAAGACAGCGAGGAACTATTGGTTTTACAATTGACCGTCTTTTTAAATTTATCTTCAAAATCATAAAACTTCTCTAATCTAACTATAGATTTGGGTATGGAATTTACCATGTCTGACAGAGCTTCAGGAGATTTCGGATCAGGTATTACCGTAAAATCGTGCAAATTGTCGTCGTGTTTGCGTTCATCTATCACCGCACCTTGAAAGGTTCCTTCCATGTGCAGAATGTTAATGATATGTTGATCATTGTCAAATACTCTCCAGTTTGTGATATTGTCAGGAACAGATGGTCGAAACAATAGCTCGACGGAGAATGAGTCTGGGGACAAGACTTCTGCAGGAAGAAGTTTAGAGGCTACATTAGCTAATAGATCTGCTTCAACATTATTTAGTCTAGGAATGGAATTTATATTGAAAGCAGAAAATTTATTCATGAGACTGCATACCTCAGACTGGTAACTTTTGAGATGCAGGGAAAGACAGTGTATAGAATCTCTTACCTGTCTAACCACTATTTCAGTGTCGCCAAATACAACCAGGTTTTGAATGTTCATATCCAAAGCTTTTATGAGACCTTGTAGTAAAGCCTCATATTCTGCAGTATTGTTAGTACATTCAAATTCTAGTCTACAAGCCATTAATGTCTTGTTACCGGCTGGATCGATAATGATGTAGCCTTCACCAGCTCCTTCTTTATACTTAGAACCGTCGAAATATAGAGACCAGATTTTATTTCCATCGGGCACATGGGACTGTTGTATAGAAGCTGTTGGTTGCATATATGCTACGATCTCGGACTGTTGTTCTGGATTGATGATAGGTGAAGACTCGGCCATGAAATTTCCAAAGAAGGTGTCCATCCCTTGGACTTCAGGTGAATCAGCAGAAGGTGTATATGGGTCGTTGGGATCGTTCAAATCTGTGACCATGAACTTAAGGTAGCGCTCACGATTCACTCTGATCTTGTTAGGCTTACCGTTCTTTGGAAGCCATAAGTGAGACCAGTCTGTCGCGAAGTAACCATGCAGCTACTCCGACCAGTCCCTGTTTAAAAACATACCATACACTTCTGGAATATCCACAACAATTAACTTTGCTTTGTACAACCTTGTTACCACTTGAATTACCATTCTCTCCGTTCTCTGAAATATTTTGCAAAATTTTTTGAAGCAGAAATGGAAACTTCAATAACTCATAAATAGAAATGTTAGCCCTTAACTTTTTAAGATCTTCAACAACATCATAATCTAAGTTGGGGTTCACATTAATCTGTTTAGTATCAGCTGATTTAGATGGCTTTGGAGGCGAAGTTGTGGTGTTTTCGATAGAAGGCTTGTTTGTTGTATTACTCCTAGTGTTATAAGGATGCACAGTATTGAAGTTAGCTTGAAAGATGTTGTCCGAGAAGTGTCCAAAGATGTTTGGAGAAGAATCTTCTTCTTGAACTTTTTCTGGTTCAACTACCTTCTGAGGGGTCTCAGGGGGTATCAAGTTATCTTGGGCTTCTAGAATTGTTTGAAGGGCACATTGCAAACTTTCTAGATTTAAGCCTTCAGGGTTTGGATTAGGTCGGTTGGTAGGAAAAGGATTTCGGAAAGGGGGTTTGTAGGGTCCTTTACTCGAGGAATCTTCTTCAGTTGACCTTTTTAAGTCTATAACTTGATTCGACAGTTTTTGAACAACTTTAGTTAAATTTTCCAAATCAGAGTTTTTAGGTTGTGTTTTACTTTGAGTAGGTCTAGGGAGAATTTCAATCTTCTTTTTGGAAGAAGAACTAGTCTCGGTATCGTTTCTAGAAGAGTCTTTAAGACTAAGTATGTCTTTTTCAATCTAGCTGGCCTCCTTGAAGGCCTCTAACAACGTGGCTTTCTTAGATATTTTAACCCAAATAGCTATACTTTGATGCAGAGATTTAGTGTAGTAAGCTATTATAAGACTCTCAGAAGGCATGGAATCTGCAGGGATTTGGTTTTTAAGTGTTAAGAATCTTTGATTAAAGTCTTTAAATTTTTCTTTTGGGTTCATTTTGAGGCTAGAAAGATCCATGACTAGGGCTTCCGGAGGCTTACCGTCTCCGAACTTTTCCAAAAAGAACGACTCAAACTTTTCCCAAGAAACGATGGTAGGGGTTGTTGGGAAAAGTACCAAGTGGATGCATTACCCTCAAAAGTATAAGGAAACAACCTACAGACAACATCTTCATGTTCGACATTGCGGAGTCTAATGGCTAACATAAATTTTTTAATGTGATCTTCAACGATCTGTTTGGAATCAGGATCAAACTTGGGAAGCCATTTCTTCGGGAGTTTAGGTAAAGGGTGCTGAGCTCCAGGTACAACTACAACATCCTAATCAAGCTAGGGTCTAGCAGGATTGTTCTGATTTTCCATTGGGGTAATGGGTGTGGAAGGCTGAGAAGGTGAATTGCCTTCGCCAGAAGAATCTCCTCCAGAAGAGGAAGGAAATGATGGAGGTGGTGAAGGAGGTATCCCAGATCCTCCTGCAACAGGGTTTGTGATTGGATATGTGGGATTCACAATGAGGTTAGTGTCACCTAATTGTTCTCTGATATCAGAGAATTCCAAAGGTTGACCCCATGGATGGTTTGGTTGCCTAAGACGAGTTAAGGCACTGTGAGTTTTTATAAGAGATTGACAGACAATTTCTTGTATGTCACCACCTGTAGGATTAGGGGTTGCTGGCTCAACTGTGATCTGTGGATCATCGGTTGAAGTAGTTGCCATTTGAAGGGGAATATTATAGTGTGAACGGATTCTAGACACTATAGGTGAGTGATTAGGTGGGGGGAAGGAGTCTTGCGACTGCCTCGTGCCATTAATTAAGTTCAGGCCCTCCTTCTAGCGTCATTTGTTGACAGGCGAAATCGACCGTCTGTCAACTGAGAGAGTGGAACCTGTCCGGGGTTGTCTAATAACCCAAGCCGTTTGGAATGAATCACCCTGACAGGTTTAGCAGCTCCATTAGTCGATCTAAGGTCCTAAGAAAACAAAAGAAAACTAATCTAAACTAACTAATCTAATTAAAAATAAATAAAACAAACTAAACTAACTAATAAATAAAACTGACTAATAAACTAATCTAAATAAAACTAACTGCTAAACAAACTAACTAAAACTAATTATCAAAATAAACTAAACTAAATCTATCTATCCTATATATATATATATAATCTATTAATTACTACTATACTAATTCTAATTTACTTTCTAATTACTGACTGCAATATAACTTATTCACAAAATGTACAATATTGACAATTTACAGATTTAAATAAAACCTGCAAAACTCATTAATATTCTGCCCTAAGACAGTAAAAGATATTTTTATTGCTTTTATAATTTTCTGAACAGAAAATGAAACAGAAAAGTAACTAAACTAATTTACTAATCTAAACTACAAATATGTCTAATCAATTTAACGAAAATAATCGCAAACTAACCTGGATAAACCCTCTAGATTTTCCCTGTGTGTGATGACTATGCTAGTAGATCGGAGGAAGGAAACTCGCACCGAATAATCTAGAAGCTTCGCATAAACGATAGCTGCAATGCTCTTTAATTTTGTTTACAAGACAAACAAGACATAAAAATCATAACAATTATATGATTTATAAATCTCCACAATTAGGTAAACCTGTTATACAAAAACTTATACTTAATAATTCAATTGATGAAGAAGAGAAATATGTCATTCATAAACTGAATCAAGTAATTGCTATGTTTTTAAATACTGGAAGAAATCTAATATGGATCATATTAATTAATTCATATCATTTACAAAAGATTAAGATAGCTAAAGTAGTCATTAATCAAATGCAAATTGATAAACATAAACATGAAACAAAAGATTGATATTTTGAAAGCTAAAGCTGTAGCAAAACATCAATTTATGTCTCAGTCTGTATTAGATATCCATAATCCTGGTTCTCCCACAAGTGAGGATGATCCTTATTACAAAAAATAATAAGTATTTATAAGTTTTTCCACAGGGTAAAACCTCCCTATGGAAGTTATCACACTATTTACATAAATCTGGGAAGATATTCCCAATTTTAACTAAACTAAGTAAGTACAATAAAACTAAAACACCCAAATATCTCTTGAACTGCCCAACATGTCTCGTGCAATTCGAATTTACCTGAAACAGGTCATAAATAGACAAGTTAGAGAGATATTTTATTAATAAAATGATAGAAAATTTAATTTTATAGACTAGCTACAGAATCATCTGATTTTGTAGCTGGTCTAGATAAGGTACATAATTGACATTCAAATCGATTAAAAAAATCTTTTCAATATTGACATCAATAATCATTTGAAAATGAACCATTTAATTTGAAGTTGTTATATCATTCAAAACTAAACAAGATCCGAATCAATGAATGCCTACAGAGATGGGCGTATTCTGTTTCTTGTATCACCACAAAATCAATTGAACAGAACCATAACCCAATCATTGTGAAACCGTTTAGTATCAATTTGGAATCGACACAATCAAAACAAATCGCATACAATCAGTATGTTATCTGATCAGCAAGGGATACGATCGAAACCAAACAAGATCGTTATCAAATCATTATCACTGTGTTGACATAGTCACGAAAATTCAAACTGGCGTGAAAATCAATTTACACAAAATCATAATAGGATCGATTGATCAACAGAATTTGTAATTTGTTATTTCAAATTGGGCAAATAGGATTGATCGATTTTGATCAGAACGAGATCATTCCAATCAAACGAATCACAACTGGGTTTGACCAAATAATTTTACAATTTTAAAACCAGACAGAGAAGTAATCATAATCAGAATCCAATTCCTAAAAATGATCGAACTAACAACGATCCGATCAAGAGAATCAATCAATTGTGTTTAACAATAGTCATTGTTTCATAATTCAGGCATATTTGCACAGATTCAATGAGATCATTGTTTTTACAAAAACATTGTATTTCTAACCAAAATGAATTGAACACAGTGATACTCATGATTTGGAAAATCATATAACACAACATATCGTAACAAGTATCCTCCCGAAAACATTTACCAATCACAGCATACAAATGATAATGAGATTGAATTCGAGCAAAATCGTATTCTAAATTGAGCATAAAAACTTGTCGTTCAGAGTAGATACAAAACAAATTGTAATGAAAACATACCATTACTTTCGTTACTTCACTCAGGCAAACTTAGCAAATGAAATTCAAACGAATAACCATTAAAATATAATAAAAATCTACGAGAAAATCATATATCAAATCGAAATTCTTTCTATTTTAATCAAAACGAAGCCATGTACAAGATAATCACCGAATAACAGAGGCATTTGGATGAGTGACTGAGCTATTTAAAAACTGCATTTAAATCATTACATCAAACAAGATTATTTACAAAACAAAAACGTTGTCAAAACCATACCTGTATAGCGACGAGGCTACTTGATTATGCCAATTTTGAATTGACAACAGCCGTGGTTGATTCCACATTTTTGAACAGGATGGAGCCGGTTGTCTTTTGCTTTTTATCTATTGCTTGGAGCTTGGATTTTTAACTGGTTAGCACTGCAATTTGATCTTCCAGAGATTCAATCTTCGATTGGAGAATGGGAACATCAATATAATATTGTTCTAACCATGAATTTCATTGGTCACAGGGTGACTGTGTGGGTTTAGAAAGAGCAGGCGAGGGTTTGGCCAAATGACCGAGGGTCCCACGGGGAAATTTAATACCCGGGTAGTCAGGGTCATTCTTTAGGCAGGGGGGAGGGTTTGATACAAAATCATAAGGGGGTTCGGAACATAAACCTTGCGAGTAGGGGTACGCGCTGGCCAGAAGATGTTCAATATCAAAATCAGAGTCCTCACTTAGGATGATAGGGTTAGAGTCGGCAGAGGGTTTTGGTTTGTTTCTGGCCATTCTCGAAAAGAGTTGGGGAATCCTTTTCCCTTTGGCATTGGCAGTAAGGTTTGCCTTGGGATTTTTGATCATAGGCTTTTTAATGGCCTATGCACTCTTACTTACAGTGTCGGGTAAGTCAAAACCAGGGTCGACTAAGGGTTTAGGTAGTAGGAGATGTAAGGGTACAGGTGGTTCAGCCTTGGTTTCAATTACCACAGGTTTATCAACCTGTACAGGGTCGGTGTCTTCAAAGTCTTTACGGGCGATGAAATCCCTCCAACTATCACCATGCAAACTCAAATGATAAACAATGATGAGCTTAATAAGCCCATGGTGGAACAGGATGTTGTTAGCCTTGTGCCTCTTAAACTTCTTCGACATTTTATACAGGCTCCGATGAAAGTAGAAAGGCATGTTTAGAGTATACCCTATAAAAATCATCAGCAGATGCAGGTGGTAGAGGAACACAAGTCCGTATCGACCTTCATAGGTAACGAACTGCTTGACTAGCATTAATAAGTCATGCCATCGTGGTTTGAGCATAGATATAGGCATACCTCTGTCATAAGAGGTGACTTTGCGCAGTTGAAACAACAATGTCCATGGCACTTCCTCGACCTTGCATTTCTTAAAACAATGTTGTCCCGAGGTAGGTAACCCTGTAGCTGAGTTGATAAATTGTTCATCGATCTCTAACTGTATGTTGCCTACCTTGGCTCGACATCCATCGAAATTCATGGCAAATTGTCATGCTACACCAAGGTTAAAACCCTCAAATCACTTCACGAAGGTAAGCCATCCACTGTCCTCCAAATCTTGGCGGGCATTGTCAAACATTAATAGGGATTGGTTGCCATTGGGCTCGACTCGCACGATTGGTGCCATGGAACCAAACACATGGTAAGGGAAGGGTTTGGATTCACCAACACGCACAAGAGCAGAGCTACCCGAGCTAATAGAAATGAACGAGCAAAAGGGATAAGCATAAATGCGAGCATGCGAAGGTGGTGGAGTCTTCCATGCAAAATATTCATTATCCAAGTACAACCGCCGATTTACATAGCTATTCAATCCATAATAGTAGTTCAACCATCGAGTCATGTGCCCAACTAATGAAATCAAATGTGTATACCAATGCGCGCAAACGTTATGCCATAGTGTTTAAACACCCAACTTATAAATCAAAGCCAAAATAAACTATACGCCAATGCATCAATTCATATAATCAAAAGTTTAACCAATGTGCCAAACGATATTCATATAGTCGACAAGTCAAAAGATAAGGATTATATCAAAGGACATATATATAAAAAAATTAATCATAACCCTTATGCATTTTCATAGAATCAAGTCATATAAAGTGCAAATCCAAATGCAAAATTCCTTACAAACTCAATAAAACCAAGTTATACAATCAATATAAGAATGTCCAATGAGCATAGTTTGAAAGTTCTTCCAGCTACATAATGATAAACAAAAGGTAAGCGCAGTAGGCATATCGATAAAAAGATCATGATAGTTCAGATAGTGATCGAAATGTGACTTCGAAAGGAGAAGCTTTCACGCTTACAGTCATGAAAACTTAACGAAGACAAATGTGCAAAATGTCGCAATAAATGAAAATGTCGTTTATTGAAAATTGCGACGAAAAAAAATGATGTTTATAAAACATTACTGTAGGTAGCTTAATAGACGATAGGAAAAAAAGTGAGTTGGCTGCCAACAAGACAAGTAGTTGATGAGTTGGCACATACATGAGGTGGATTTTCCCTCAGGTTCTAACTTGAGAAACTAGGGGGTTGGAGCCTCCTTCCAGTTGCAGCTAGAAAAAAAAGGAAGTTTGTGCTTCCAATGAATGTAATTCTTTAAGACATCTAAGAAAAAGTATTCCGTTGTTTTCTCTTGATTTGGGTTTCCATGTAAAAACCTGGTGTACTGTGTATGTGTGTGATAGTTTATTTATTACTACTCATTATTGGATAATAATTCTACATTGATATAACATTTGAAGAAAAAAGATTATAATCACACTATTACCGATTCACCCCCCCCCCCNTTTCAATGATAGGGTGACCCCAAAAGCCTCTGTTGGTAATTCCCCTTTTTTCCTTGTCTACGGAAGAGAGGTGATTCTCCCTTCGTATGTTTTACTTCCCTCACTGCAAATGTCGTAGAAATTTCAAGAAGAGGAGTGCATTCCTCTAGAAAATTGAATAAACACCTTATTAAAAATGGAGGAAGTAAGAGTACAAGCAAAGCAAAAATTGGATCTGCATCAACAAATCGTAAAAAGTTGGTTTGATTTAGAAAACTGTCAGAATCAAAGCAGAATTACAATACCACAGAGAGAGAAGGCTTAGCTATGGTATATTCACTTCAGAAGTTCAGAAACTACTTACTAGGAAAACATTTCAAGATGTTTATAGACCATTCATCTCTCAAATACCTCGTCAACAAGATGTATGTCAAAGGGTTGGTAAACCGAATAGACGGGATGAGATGCCCTTAAGACCACAAGTAACCTTGCAGGTATTCGACAAATGGGAAATAGATTTTGTGGGACCAATTAACCTTCCAACAAAAAGGTCAGGATCGAGGTACATTATTACTACGATAGATTACTTAACAAGATGGGGAGAAGCAACACCAGTAAAAGATTGCAGTGTAGAGACAACAACACACTTCTTGTTTGAGCAAGTGATCACTAGATTTGGTTTCCCAAGAATTTTGATGCATGAACAAGGAACTCACTTAATCAACAACACTATTAAGGTGATGACTTAAAAGTTTGAAGTTTATCATCAAAAGAGTACACCATATCATCCTCAAGCAAATGGAACAGTGGAAGCCTTTAATTATATCCTCGAGAATGCACTGACGAAGATCTGCAACATTAATAGGGATGACTGGGATTTGAAGATACCAACAATATTTTGGGCATACAGGACCACATGAAAAAAATGACAGGATAGACACCATTCAGATTGGTGTATGGACAAAAAACAGTGGTGTCATTAGAGTTTCTAGTACCTAGTCTGCACGTAGCAACAATTACAAACATGACAGAGCGAGGTGTAGTTCAAGAAAGGTTAATTCAGCTAATGATCATGTAAGAAGATAGGATTCTAGTAGGGTTTCACCAACAGGTACAGAAAGCAAGGGACAAATATTGGAATGATAGACATATCAAGAGGGAAAAATTCAAGGAGGGAGACCTAGTCTAGGTGTACAACAATAAATCTCTTCAACACCCAGGAGAACTAAGAATGCATTGGTTAGGACCATATGAAGTAAAGACTGTCACATATGGGGGGTTTGTAAAATTGAAGGAATTGGGAGGAACATAACTCAGGAATGATCAATGGTAGTCGACTAAAGATGTATAGGGAAAATCAAATTTCTATCACTTAAAACACACACACACACACAATGTTAAGAACCAAACATCAATATAGCATAGAAAAACCTCAGAAAAAGTACTCTATGCCTTGAAAAAGAGATAATTTCAGATAATAAGCCTCTTCGAGGAGGAAACCTTCTTTTACCCCACTTAAATGTTCAAGTACAAGATGATTCAAAATGAAAATGTCTCCTTGGTATATATAGGAGACTAGGAGGTATAATTACAACTAATGGCCTAAAACCGACATAAATAAAATAACATTACTAGTATAATATGGTCCTATTAAGGGGTAATGAGCCAATATTAGGGCTTAACATGCCCCTCCCCTTGAGACAAGTGTTGTCCACAACGCTTGAG
>SNQJ01S0164409.1:0-14492 GCA_010110895.2 Picea sitchensis | reverse complement strand
CTTCACAATCTATGTAGAATAATTTCTTCTCACCACACTTATGTCCCTTACTATACTTGATGTCACAATTAAAGCATAAACCTTTTTCTTTTCTTTCCTCCAATTGTTGAGGTGTCACCCTTGTAGGTTGAGGTGTTTTAGAAGAAGGAGCATTGTTCTCTCTATAGGTTTAGTATTGGTCCTTATAGTAGCCATAGCCATATTTTTACTTTCAATATTTCTTGCCACCTTAAATGCATTCTCCAATGATTTGGGTTCCCAAAGGTGAACCTCATGTTGAATGTGATCCTTTAAAGTTCCTATGAATACATCAATCAAGTGCTCATTTGGAATATTGGTTACCTTTATATTCAATCTTTGGAAGTTCTCAATGTGGTCGTAACTGAACCCTTTTGCTTGAGATTTATCAATTGGCTAAAGAAGGTATTGCTCCTTGTATCCTCATAGTGTGCTATCATTTCTTCTGTGAAAATTGTCCAAGTAATGAGTGATTTGTGAGAACAAATCCATCAATACCATACAAACTGATTAGGTTCTAAATATAAAGAAGCAATTCGTACCTTTTGTGTATGTTGCACATTATGGAGATCAAAGAATTTATCCATGTGAAGTATCCATGTGATTGGGTCCTTGCCATCAAAACTCCTCATATCAATCTTAGGAACGTGGTTGGTATTCAAACCAAAGTTGTAGTTTCTCCATTCTTGATTCACCTTCCTTGTGTCCTCATCATGAATTTCATGGGATGCATTTTCACTTTCAGGTGTCTTCTCTATTATGAAAATTTTCAATACTTCCATGATCTCCCCTTTTAAACCATCCATCTTAGTATCCAACATAGCTTCCATTGAATCCATCTTCTTTTGTAGTTCATTTATGTCCCTACACATTTCTTGACCTTCATCAAGAGTCCAAGTAGGATTTTCTAGAGGATTATTTAGTGTAGAAGTTCCCTTTTTTGGTGGCATGTTGGCCAAGTATCACTTTTGAACCTTGCTTTTGAGGTGGTTCTGCTAGACAATACTTATTATGTTGTATCTCACAAGTTTTGGCCCTTCTGGGTATGAAACCTTCTTTTATGTAGTTCTCTAATATTTATTCTTTGCAATGCCACAAGTCTGATCAAAATTGGATGTGACAAGTGGAATTTATGGTAACTTCCCCACAACTTGTCGATTTTTGGCCTTTCCAGGAGATCTCACTTGTATAGCATGCCCCGCAGAAAATAATTGATATAAAATTATGAAACTCACACCAGAAATAATATAGACTATCCATGATCCAATGAAATTAGTCCCACTCAATTTGGATACTCTAGGAAAAGGTTATGATTGTTTTACCTGGAACACCTTCTTGAGACTAGTCAATAGGACTAGTCATATACCCTATCTTATACAGGGTGTATCTACAAATTTAAGATGACCAAGAAGCTGAAAATTTTACCACAGATACCTTACTAATTTATGTAAATAGCTCTGATACCATATGTTAAGGACCAAATATCAATATAGCATAGAAAAACATCAGAAAAAGTACTCAACGCCTTGAAAAAGAGACACTTTCAGATAATAAGCCTCTTCGAGGGGGCAACCTCCTTTTACCCCACTTAAATGTTCAAGTACAAGATGATTCAAAATGAAAATGTCCCCTTGGTCTATATAGGAGACTAGGAGGTATAATTACAACTAATGGCCTAAAGCTGACATAAATAAAGCAACATTACTAATATAATATGCCCCAATTAAGGGGTAATGAGCCAATATTAGGGCTTAACATACAAAGGACTGTGCACAACAACAGAGGGGTTACCATGCCAAACATCAAAAGATAACAACCAATTAAAAGAGGGGTAGTGTGCCATAAATAGAGCATTCACGCGCACTCAAAAATGTTAGTGCAAAAGAGAAATTACCAACATTCACTAAAAGGAGGAAACAACGGAAATGGCGGGTATGACAAATAGGCACCAACTGACGACAAGTATCAAAATTGAATGCCATGAATGATTGATGGGGTATCGCATTAATCATGCCAACTGGCGACATGTTGGTAGCCTCACATGATTTTGATATTTAACATGATCAGAAGAAAGTTCATTTTTTCTGTAGCTACCATCACCTTAATTTTGTAAACATTTTTGAGATTTTTGACATGATTACTTGATTAAAATATACCTTTATTAATTTCTTATTGTTTGCATTTTCCATTTTTTTTTTATGTTTAACTCATGACTGTAAGCATGAATCAAACATAAAACTTAGCTTCGTGTTATAATTTTTTATGCCTTAGAAACATTTTTTTTAAAAGGTCACCCATATTTAATTGAAATCCAAATCTAATGGTTGAGTGACCTATTTTCGATGTTTTGGTTTTAATATGGTTTTTATATGGTTTGATAATTTACTTTCGATTTGTGAAGAGCCCATGATATTTTTGATAGTCCTCTCGAATTCAATGGTCATACCAACAGTGATACAAATGAATACATACCTATTATACTCACGTCCTCACGTCACTTTGTTGGCTTAACATATTAATGAGCTATTCATTACCTCCATAGGGTTTTTGTACTCTGTAGTTATGGAACTCATCACAAGAGATGGTAGGGGATACGATGAACCTTCTGGTTTTCATTCCTATTTTTCGAGTTATGATAACCCTCAAGCTCTACTATTTTTGTGCTTCTACTCTCCATTCAGACGTGTTTCTGTTGCTCATGCGATTCAAACCTAAAACTATTCAGAGTAATCTTTGTTTCATTCTGGTTATAGTTTTCATAGCACCTGTCATTCGCTTAGAGCCGAATGGATGCTAGGCCTTACTTTCTCATGATGATGTGATTGAGGACCTAAAAAGTCATGGCTGGGATATATTCCTTAAGAAATTTGAGGGTTATAATATTTAGGTGGAAAAATCCTTCGCACAAACCTTCGATGGTTACAGAGATAAAATTGGAGACACATAGTTAGAATTGACCGAGGAGTTTGTGAGAAAAGAAAAAGGGCTTCCATCAAAGGGTGAAAGGTGGTTCAAAAATGCCAGAATTGAAGAAGCCCCATGGAGTCTGTTTATGACATCCCAAAAGATCAATTGTTGTGTAAAAGGTATTCCTATCTCCATGGTAAAACCTAGATGGCATAGTTTATTGCTAATTCTCAAGAAATTTGTGACATGCAAAGGTCGATATGGACTGGTCTTCCTCTACCATATCCGTTTGCTCATGAATTTTATAGGTTTCGATGTAGATGTGCCCTTTTACTTGTTGAGAGGTCTCCATAAGATGTCCAAACGATATAAATGACAGGGCGTCGATTAAATATTGTTCCATCATGGATTGGTTAAGATATTGTTAATGTACCACCTGTCAACCATAGGTGATAGTTGGGAACTCTTTTTAATGAGGAATTCTTTCTCCTAGGATGATCCTACAACAAAACCTATTTTAACAACAAATCCTAACTCATACAAGCTAGTGGTTAAATACTAGTTCGGTAATTCAATGAGTGGACCAAATTTTACTGAAAAGACCCCTCTAGTCAAAGGATCGCCATGTAAGCTTTCACCTGCCAGATTTCTAGAGCAAGAGACTGATGAATTAAATGGAAATGATCCTCTTTTTCCTATGGATGATGCTATACTAAATTCTATTGTTAAATTGGATGCCAAGAAACTTTATAAAGGAACAAAACCACAATGCACAGATTTGGCTTTCGAGAAAAAGAAAGTGAGTCTCCTAACATCTAGGAAAATAAGGAACCGAAACGATATGCATTTGATCTCGATCGATCTGATTGAGATCGATGAGGGTTAGGATCCTAAAATAGAGGATTTTCTAGTTTGGGAAGATCCAGAATTTCAGGGTTATAGGAGGGATGTTACCGTTTCTACTGAACCTTATGATTTCGTGAAAAATTTGCCACCGTGTGTTAAAGGAAAATAAGGGTTATCTGCTATTAGGAAATATCTGAAGAAAATAGAAGATAAGACTGATGCACCCATGGTTGACTGTGTCCTTCATTGACCTACCACCTCCCTTGTTCATTGTGATGATTGTTTCAATTGGGTTGAGTGTTAGCACATCGATGTTCCTCTCTTATAGGCCCGAATTAAAACTCTTACTACTCGGAATGCGTTGTTAAAGCAAGAAAACTTTGATCTCAAGTCGAAAGCAGAGAGGAAGACTAAATGTATCAAGACATCCAGAAACATAGTCATCAAGAATGCAACTAGTGTCAAGGGAATAATAAACTCTGATCTCTCTGACCCCTCTTTAGTTAACTTTTAATGGTAAACAATTTTATTTTCCTTTCAGTTTATTTCTGTTATCTAATTCGAAATAAGTAGATTTGTAGTTTTGATTTCACTTACTAAAATTAAGACTGGCTACAAAATATTTGATTCCATAGCCATGTCTCTTTTAAATAAAAAAATAGTTATTAGTAATTGTTTTTTCTAATTTATCGATTCTTTTTTTCTTTTCTCAGGAAATGGGAGATTGTGTTGTTGATTATTAGGAGTAAATATTTTCAATTATAATGATTAGTAGTTTCTTTTTCCTTATGTCTTATAAAAACTTTGATTTATTTTTGGATAAACCAACTTTGTTATAAGTGGTTTCCAATCCACTATTTTTAATATTACTTGATTTTGGGAGATCTATCTCTATCCTGTGAGATATGAGTATGGGGATCCCAGGTTACTTTAAATACTCTCACTTTGTTAGTGGAAGACATCTTTTGCTGGAACTCTTTCTGGACATGTAAATTCCCAAGCCTTTATGGACAAGTGGTTCACATTTCGACTTTAGACTAGAGTGAAACTGTTCCATTTATGTTTTTCTTTTTATATTATGGAAGATTGATACATTATGTAGCGTTAGTCTCATTAGCATGCGATGTTTCATCTTATTCAGTACCGTAAAATTTTGTCTATAACTTTATGTTTCATATATTATATATGTGATCATTATTTCAACTTTAATATCATGATTTATGCTTGATGTTTAGTTGATGTTTCCAATGGATGTTTCACATTGAAATTTCTTTTACTATAATCATTCATAATCAAATGGTCACTCGATCTACATTTTTGCTACTCTGTTCTTATATCCTAGCTAGAAATAAACACCTTGAGTTTATTCGGGAGACATTAGTACAAGTCTGTCGTAGATTTCTCTCACAGGTAAGATAGCTAGAGGTTTGGATCGCAAAGAGACATAGACACAATATGAAACTAATATCATGTTATCTTTATTCGCATTTAATTTATGTTATTAGTTTATTTATTAGCGAAACAAGACAGTTTAAACCGGCTGTGACCATTACTCTATCCTTGTTTCAAATCATGTTTTATTAGTATTTTTTTAAGTTTCTAGATCTTAGATTATAAAACAGAAAATATAAAAATATGTTCTTTCTTTATCTAATTTCGAAAACAATTACCAAACATTTATTTCACAAGGCATTCACCAAAAACTTGCAATTTGTAAATACTCTTTTTATAATCACATACTTATATTTCTGGAAATACTTGTAAATAATTAGATTAAAGTATATAGTATTATAGTTTTAGTTTTAGAGTAGTTTATTTCTTTTCTTTGTTTTAGGACCCTAGTTGGCTAACAGATCCATTAAAGCCTTCATAATAGATTACACCAAACGGCTTGGTTTAATTAGACAACCCTGGTCTGGATCTATTCTCCCAGTTGATGGTGTGTCACTTACGCCCATCAACAAATGGTGCTAGAAGGAGGGCCAAAATTCAATTGATGGCTTGTGGAAGTCGCAAGACTCCTCCCCCACACACTCACTCCTCTTTCATAACACATAGTTTCTCAAACAACGACGTTACATTTGAAACAACAACTACCTCAAATGATAACCATGAGATTCTCGTTGAACCAGTGACAACAGTTCCTCAAGGGGTCGATGTTCATGAAATTATTTTTCAATCACTCATAAGAATGCATAGTTCCTTAGCCTGTATTAGACAACCTGGTAGGCCTCTTAATCAACCCTTTGATTTCTCTGATATCCGAGAACAACTTCAAGGTACTACTCTACTCCAAAACCCATTAGGTGAACATACTACCAATCCTGCTGAAACACCTATCCTTGGAGTCAAGGGATCTAGTATTCCACCTTCCCCACCTTAGCCATATCCATCCTCTTCAGGAGGAGAGTCTTCATATGAAGGAAAATCCTCATCAATACCATCACAGTCTTTGATACCACCAATTCCCATGGAAAACCAAAACAATCCCGCCAGACCTTGGATCGATCAAGATGTCATGGTTGTACTCGGACCTCAACACCCATTACCAAAACATCCAAAGAAATGGTTACCCAAATTTGATACAAATTACAAACAATCCGCTAAAGATCACATCAAAAAATTTATGTTGGCCATTAAACTTCAGAGTGTTGAACATGAGGATGTAGTATGAAATTTTTTTCCTTATACTTTTTAGGGAAATGCCTCCACATGGTATTTTGCTCAACAACCCCAAACCATTGTTTCTTGGGACACGTTTGAAACTTATTTTTTGGAAACATTTAAGTATGATAAATCTATGGAAGTCTTGGTTATGGAAATCTCCAACTTAAAAATGAATCCTAAGGAAAAAGTGAAAGATTTTAACCAAAGATTTCTTACATTAAAAAATAAAATACCTGCAAATTCAATGCTCGTTGAAAACCTAATTGTCACATATTACACTAAGGCTTTGCATAATAACATACCAATTTGGGTCAAAAGGTCTAAAAAGAACACACTATTAGAAGCCTTTGAGGAAGCAAGCCAAATTGAAAAGGATATATTAAGATTAAAAGAAAATCTCAATAGTGAAGCTGAAACAAATTCATCCTCTAAAAAGAAAATAGAAATCCTTACTAGGGCTCCTCAAACTAAAAATCAACCAGAAAATTTAGGCTTAGAAAGCTTGCAAAAAGATTTCCAAAAACTGTCCAACCAGGTCATTGACTTGAAGAGATAATCTGAGGAGGCATCCATAAGAAAAGTAAGTTTTAAACCTCCTTTCAGAAAGCCTTTTCCTCCCAACCGACCAAACCCGACCACTGAAGGTCTAAATTTTGAAAGCTTGTAGTATGATTTGCAAACCATCTTAGAAGCACATGATAATTCTTCTTCTATCCCTCCTGAAATTTCTGAAGATGTAGTTGAGGAAGAAGTACCAAAAGAGGAGGAATCATCTCACAACGTCTTCGGTCACTTCTTGGATAGTATCTTCCAAGCAAATTTTGAAACTATTCACCCCTACAATACAAGAAGCAAAACACAAAACAAACCTTCTTGTTAAGTGAGTAATAATGTGTTCCCAAAATAGTCAAAGAAAACTTAAAGTAAACAAAGTTTATCATCCCCTGCTTTAGAATATGATTTAGTTCAACATCTAAAAAAACTGAGGGCTAATATTTCTGTTTTTGAGCCGCTGAAATTTCCCCTTATTTTGCAGAAAATGCTTCAAAGTATCACTGAAAACAGTAAAAACAATGATCTTAGAAGAAAGAAAAATGCAGAAATTGGTTCAAAAACAACCAAAAAGATCCCAACTAAAATGACATCCGAACTTCTAGATAAAAGCGATCTAGCTGAAAAAACTATAGCAAATGTAAATAAAACTGCTTTAGGGACAACAACTAAAAATCAACAAAATTCTGTTGTTAACACCCAGAAAAACGTCCTGCCATTTTTACTAACCTTTGAAATTTTCAATAGGAATGTACATAACTACATGGTCTATTCCGATGCATCATCAAACATGATGCCTCTATCTGTTTGTCAAAAAATTAATGCAGAAGTTAAATCTTCTGATCTCAAAATCATTCAGCTTGATCGAACAAACGTTAAGGTAATTGGTGAGCTAAAGAATGTTCTGGTTAGATTATATTCCAATCCTAAGGTTCATTAGATAATTGACATTATCATTATGGATATCCCTAAAGTCTATGGTTTATTTTTAAGAAAGAACCAGTCCGAGCAACTACATGGTTACTTTGCTACAGATTGGTCTCATTTGTGGCTGTTGAAAAATGGACAGCCCAATAGAATCAGGATAAACAAAGAGCGTTATCTGAAGCATACCATAATATATCTAAATGATACAAATGAACCTTTAGTTACATCGACAAATGCATTTGAAACACAGGAAATGAATACCTTCATTGGTAATTTTATGACTGGAATTTCTTCTGTTACTGATCCTAGGCAGCAATCGAAAGTTACAACCTATACTCATACATCGACTTTTCCAAGTATGCTGAGCACTGTTGACGAAGCCCAAATTTGGTCGTTGTATTTTGATGTATCCAAATCCAAACAAGGAGAAGGTGCAGGTTGTGTACTCATCTATCCTGCAGGTAATAAGACTTTTATTGCTTGTCGGTGAGAGTTTGAGCGCACTAATAACACTACTAAGTACAAAGCACTTCTACAAGGATTTAGGAAAGATTTGGATATGGACGTGTGGAATTTAATGGTATTTGGTGATTCAAAAATCATGGTTAGGCAGGTAAGAAACTCCATACATTTCTTATCACCACATATAAAAAACTACCAAACTGAGGTATGGAGTTTGATGCAAACATTTTCATCATTTAACATAAATTTTGTTAAATTAAATATTAGTTTATAATGGTCAATTAGAAATTAGACGTAGGCATTAATAAAGTCAAAGTGAATTTAGGTTAATTTATTTGATTTTAGGTTAGATATTTGCTTTTAGGTTATATTTTCACTTTATCCCACATTCATAAAGTGGTTTGACTTTAATAGATTGTAACCTATATAAGAAAGTTATTTGTTGTCTTATTTCATTGATTGAATAAAGACAGAGAACCTTATTCAAGTTATCTTGGTTTCTGTGTGTGATCGATTTTCGTTACATGGTATCAAAGTGAGGTTAGGGCCACGGAGTCTAGGAGCACGTGAAGACCTAGGGAATACTGCCGACAGGGACGGATCGAGGGATCGCCAGCGTAGCACACTTAAGGAGCCGAAAGGGTTTTAGATCAGTCGGAGCCAGGTTCATTTGATTTTTCAGTTTTAAAAGCCAGATTGTAGGTATTTTTCCATTATTTATCTACTAAGTTCATTATTTTACGATCGTCTATGGCTACATTGACCGACATCATGTTGGAATGCAACCAAAAGTTCTCTAGGAGGAACTACAATACCTGGAAGCAACACATATTGGCCATTTTTGTGTATCGGTGCCTGTCAGATGTTGTTCTGGGCACAAGTCCTCATCCCACAGTTGCAGGTAAAAACCAAGACAAGCTTGATGGCCGAGATAGAGAGGCTGTGATGCTGATCAAATTGTCCATGACAAATGAGATGTTACCTGAGGTTCAGAATGGGAAGACTGTTGCAGTGATCTGGAAACAGTTGAAAGAGACCCATGAGATTTCAAATAAGGGTTGAGTGTTATTTTTAAAGAATATGTTGTTCTTGATCAAGATGAGTGAGGGTGCCTCTCTCCAAGAGAACTTACTCAAGATCAAGGACATCTAGGAGTATTTGGAGGCCATTGGTCGGAACATGGCAGAAGAGGACATGGTGGTGACCACGCTGAACAACTTGCCAGGGTCCTACGAGCACTTCATTGAGACCCTGAACATCACAACTACAGATGTTGACCTGAATTTTGGGGAGATATCCAATAATCTCTTGCAGCAGGACAGGTGGAAGAAGCAGTTTGGGAGCAATAGTGAGACAGAGGGTTCAGAGAAGGTCTTTGCAGCCAAAGCTAAAGGAAAAGGTAAATGGACAAGGAAAATTGGTCCAAGCAATGATGAGGATGCCACCAAAATCCTGAAGACCATCACTTGTCATTACTGTGGCAAGACTGGCCATATGAAGAAGCACTATAGAAAAAAGTTGGAAGATTAGAAGCACAACCACGGAGGGTCTCAGTAGAAGGCCCATGCCACAGAGCACATAGAGGAGAAGGAGGTAGCCTTCTATGCCTTTATGGCATGTACACAAGCAGATCAGTCCAAGTCATCTGCTTGGTTTGTTGATTCAGGTGCATCCAGGCATTTCACCAATAAAAAATATTGGTTCACAGAGTTTACACCTAATCCATCTAAAGACTCAGTGATCTTTGGTGGAGGTGAGGAGTATAATATAGTTGGCAAGGGGAATTCTTAGATTTCCTTTAGAGGAAAGATGCTTATGTTTCTTAATGCCCACTATGTGCTAGGTATGGATCTTAATCTACTCTCAATTATTCAGATTATGAGGCACTCTCCTCACTTGGATGTCAACTTTAGCAATCACAAGTGCTATATCATTGACAAGAATACCAAGAAGATCGTTGCTCTTGGTGTGGAGGACCATGGTCTATTCAGATTGGTGGATATTGGGTAGGGAAGAGAGCATGCATTGACAATGAAGAGTGCATAAAACATCTACACACTATGGCATCAGAGGTATGGGCACCTCAATTTTAACTACCTCTCTCATTTGGCACAAGAGAAATTAGTAGATGGACTTCCAGACATTCAGCACAAGGTTCAGGGAGTTTATGGATATTTCCAGGTGGGGAAGCAACATCGAGTGCCATTTGATGAAGGACAAGCTTGGAGAGTGCAGAGGGTCCTCTAGATGATTCATGCAAATGTATGTGGACCAATGAACATGGCATCAATCACCGATGCTAGGTATTTCCTTCTGTTTGTTGATGATTTCAGTAGGAAAATGTGGGTGTATTTTTTGAAGTTGATGTCTGACATGTTTAAAGAATTTCAAAACTTTAAAGCATTAGTTGAGAATGAGTCAAGTTGTCATATTAACTCTATTAGATCTGATAATGGTGGAGAATTCTACTCCAAATAATTCAATAATTTTTGTGCTAAACATGGGATCAAGAGACAATACACCACACCTATACTCCACAACATAATGGGGTGGTTGAAAGGTGAAACCGCACTATCACAGAGATGTCTAGATGTATGTTGCAGAATAGGTATGTTCCTAATAGGTTTTGGGTAGAGGCAGTGTTCACAGTAGTGTACTTGTTGAATAGATCTCCCATGACGGTGGTAAAGTAGAAGACTCCAAAGGAAGCATGTTCTGGAAGAAATCCCAATGTAATTCACTTGAAGGTCTTTGGTTCTACTGCTTACACTTGGATTCCAGCTGCGAAATGAACCAAGTTAGATCCAAAGAGTAAGAAGATGATTCTTACAGGGTATAGCGACACCCATAAAGCTTATAGATTAGTTGATGTTAACACTGATTCAATGAAGAATCTCGTAGCTTTGCACCAAATCTCGACTTCCCCTTTCAGAAAATGACACGAAGGGACATTTTAGCTCTAAGATATGCTAGAGACGATGCATTTAATTGATTGATTAATTCCAAGACAACAAATTAGTCTCTAATTCATGCTCAAATCCCAGTGACAATTTTAACCTATAGATAGAATGCATCTCCCTCTGTTCCTTCGCCATCAACCTACGTAAAATTGATTACAGAGAATTGGCAGTAAGTAGTTTAAATTTCATCCCATTACTTGTATTAACAACTTGATGTGACTGGTAAGTTCTCTCTCATTATATTACCCTGAATTATTATGAGCTAGAGCATTCTACATGCAAAGATGTCTGAAACATCCAGAGGAGTGAGACGAATAGCCCAGAGAAGGCTTCCAAGGTATAGTGAGTATTGAGAAACAAATTTTAGCAAGCATACAGGTATGTACCAGTCTGGTTTTGATTTCATTTCACATATAAATTAAGATCTAATATTATTCTATGTGATAGCCCTAATTGAGTGTATTCAGTTGTAGGAACGATGGCTTTGAAGAAACCTACCACTAGGAAATATCCTAGAGTCCCAAAGCTGCAAGAATCAGAAGCAGGAGGCGACTCCTCCCCAGCCATTGCAAGGAAATTGGAATTCACTTCTAAGCCATCGTCGATCATCAAGACGATCACCAAAGAATCCTTTGCTCAACCCCCATCCTTTGGGGACCTAGAGGTGAACATTGGGACCAAGACAACATTCCCGCGATGGGAAGACCTATTCAAGGAAATAAAGCATGAATAATTTCCTGAGTATTCCCTGCATAGCGATCCTGACACGAGGAAGCTGGATGATGTGGTATTCATCAACATCCACAAGGATTACCTACACATGGTGGTGAGAAGGACTATGGTATTCCCTTGCATTGAAATTTTGAAATGGATCATTGATCACAACGATGCACAAAAATCTGTAATTAATGATGATAATGGTCAAATCATCGGGGTTTTCCTCCCAGTAGAATTCCAAAAGTATTACAAGCTCAGGCATCCAGATGAACGTTTGAACAAGGATTTTTTTGTGAAGTTTTATTAGAAGCACAACACCAGCAAAATCTTGGCATCCTGGTGGAGAGAAGACAAAAATTTCACCAACCGAAACTCCGGCTGGCACCCACAGCCAACCTTAGAAAACCTTATATCTATCTAATGGCTCTCCTTTGTCGGTTGCATGGAGAAAAAGATTTCTCCAGGTTTTCAGAGACATGGATTCATTTTTCTTATAGTATCACCATCTTTGGAACAAGCTTCAACTAGGGTGTGATCATCTCCAAACATCTTAGCACCTGCATTCTATAGGCTTAATAGCCGAAGGAAGGAGAAACCCCTACCTTTTACATGGAGTCTTATCTATTGGATGTCATATGTGCAAGAAATGTCTTCGCAGGAATGAACTTGAGATGGCACACTTTCGAGCTCCTAGTCCATGTATATTTTAGCATCTTGTGGGAGAATAGGTATAAAAGATCCTACTCTCTCATTTGCGACCAATTTATTGCACCTATTCATTTCTTACTATTGAAGAAGGAGTTCCTAAGGTTGTTTGATGCGACAAAACAAGTTATATCGAAAGTCAGTCACTGGTGCTTGGATGAGCGCGAAACCTACATTAGGGTTTTCGGTGCCATAGGAGCACCACATTTTCTACCTATATATATCCCTGACTAACTGGTACTAGGGGAAATATGCTACCAAACTATATTGCAGGGCTACAACACCACTTTGGTGAAGGATAAGAAGCAGGAATTCATACCCTATGGGTTTCATATCGGCTTCTACCAGGTTAAAGACACTGCACAGGCCAAGCAAAAGGGATTAAGTCAATTTGAATTTTGGTTCCAGATAGGACGTTTTCGTAAGCATGATCCCAAGGGTCTGGTCTCGAAACATGCATCACAGGTATCTTCTTGTTGGCCTTATGCCCACAACTAGTTTGAGGATGAAATATTCACTGAAAATACTCAAGATTGGGATGAGGTAGTGGCAAGAATGGCTGACCCCAAAATAATCAAGTTCAAGGCCATGAGTTGGGAAGAGAAAGCGATGTACTTGGATGAAAGAGCGTAAAGAGAAGAAGAAATTCTCAGGACTAGGGAAGAAAGGGTAACATTTGAATCGGCCAAAACGATGGAAGCTCCCCAGGAAGCCCCTATACAGAACTGAAATTTTCTCAGAGCTCTAGGTGCAAGGGAAAGAGGGACATTATTTCTCCAACATACTCAACAAATAATGGATCAGGCATCGAATGATTCGGCCCTCTTATCAAGCATTCTGACCAATAACCCAGAAGAGAGACTGGCAAGGGTAGGCAGCCCCGATCTCATAGACCCCGGTAACATCAACAAGTCAGATGAACCTAAATCCACACTGTCGCTAGTCGATTCACTAGTAGGCATGGAGACTCAATCAAAGCTGGGTCGGGTGTCAGTCAAAACCAATGCACCTAACCCTCTCTCAGAGTTCATAGATATATACAGTGATGATGAGAGTCCAGAGGCATCTCATAAATCCCCTGTGCATGTAGAAGAAGAGAAGGGAGCCGAGGAAAATGTTAGAAAAACAGGACCGCGGAGCAATAAAATAAAACAAATGCAGAAACAAAAAACATAGAAGACACACAATACAAGAGAGACAAAGATTTACGTGGTTCACCTAGTGTGGGCTATGTCCACCAGAGAAATTGCCAGGTCCTTCCTTTATTATTATCCAGCAAATGAAGGGATACAACCTACAGCAAAACCCGTTGTAACTTCCTCTTCTTTCTCTCACAGTCTCCTCTCTCATAATACAATATTCACTCTCATACATAGTCGCAATACATTTCCCTCATAAAAGAGGGTTTCCTTCTAGGGAAAAAAAAACCTAACATAATCTCTACCGTTAGATCTGCGGACTTATAATGAACGGTCCAGATTTACAATGAAATTACAATATACTTTTATAAGGCAATTTTTTCTTCGGGGGCTTCACCCCCGAACCCCCATCGGGGAACGCTACCCCTGAACCCCCACTAGGGGGCCACTTGCCCCCAGACCCCTCGGACCCCACAGAGGGGGTACCCCCCCTCTGCACTCCCCTGCGTGGAAGAGTGTACATACTTCTGGGGTGTAAATACTTCATGGGGTATAGACACGACTGAAAGCAAAGGACCTCTGCATCAGGAAG
>SNQJ01S0164407.1:9264-21287 GCA_010110895.2 Picea sitchensis | reverse complement strand
AATGTTCTGAGGTTCCTTCTCTTTTCCTGCTTCAAATTGTGGTTCCGTGATCTTGCCTTTCACGATATCCAACACTTTATTCTTGGCAAGGATGAGGTCAATCCTTGTCTTCCATGCTTCGAAGTTAGAAGCCCCTTCTAACTTGTTTTCTGACTTTATAGAGTAAGTCATGACTGCTTTGACTTTGACTTGGTCAACCTTTGACTTTGACCAAAAGCTCAAACTTGACGCCTTGGCTTATTGAGAGTACCAAGAGGTGCGCTAGGCTATCCAGGATTGAGGTCAAGTTCTTCACTTAAGATGCCTCAACAAGACGGTTAGGGTTTCGTTGCTGCAGCGAAACTTTGACTGCAACTGCAACTGAGCAAATCCTCCCAATCTATCTTTTGAAGGTTAGATTGTCCGAAGATAGTGTGGGCCCATAACTTGTTAGAAAAATAGGTGTGCTCCACCCCTGAGCACCTTAACCTTGACAAATAGAATAATTCCGGAAGCAATCCAATACCCAACCAAGGTAGCGCACCTTTCTCCAAGGTTAGCGTACCAAGCAAGAATAACCAAAGACCAACCATAACCAAGAGAAAATCCAACCAAAAGCCAAAATACCAGTTGCAACAGCTGTAGTTGCACTCTCTCTCCAAGCTTGCGCACCACTAGTCTTATGCAGTTGTGAGAGTAAGAGTGACAAATGAGCTCTAGTGCCCTCTATCTATATTGCTCTATCTCACTTGACTGGGTCGACTTTTCTTTCTGGAGGCTAATAATTCAATATTAAATATTTTCTTGAGTCAACTTGTCTCCTAGGGTTATTATCCAACGTTTTAGGGTTTTTCTTGCTTCCCGAAATATTCTAGTCTTGTCAAAGGTTACACGTGGAGGTTAATACCTCCCACAACTACTATAATATCAACACTCAACACCTTCTGGAAAACATTGTGGGATTTACTGTGTTGTCAACTCAAATATTCTACTGTCTTCCATCCTCAAATGGATGACCAAACCCGAGGTAGTTAACCATAGCTTTGTCCATGCTCTTCGCATTCAATTGGCCAAAACCAAATAGTGGGATACAACCCTCTATGTCATTCAACATAGTTATAATCATGCTATACATCTTTCTATTGGGATCTCTCCTTTTGAGGCATGCTTTGGATATCAACCTTTAGCCCCTTATGAACTTCCTCTCACCTTGCAGCCTTTCAACACTCCACACCAATAGAAAGAACAAACATCTGCCCTTTCATTTCTCAGAATCAAGCATGCAAACATGCCCAAGTCTCTGAAGCGCTAAAGGCATCCCAACAACACTACAAAGCCTGCCATGATGCTCATCGTTCCCCTATGGTTTTTACTCCTGGTGGTAAAGTCTAGTTTTACATGGAATGCCAATGGTTTAAATCCCAACGTCATCACAAACTGAAGCCTCTCTGTTATGGCCCTTATACTGTTCTCCAATGGATTGGGGACAATGCTTATCGCCTTGACTTTCTACCCTGACTAGGAATTCATGATGTGGTGAATGTGAACAGTCTGAAACACTATGAACTCACATTGCTAGAAGATAATGTCATCGTTTCTCAGCAAGTTAATCCCTGATTTCCAGCCTCCCTTGCTACAAGACACCTTACTTGACACTCGCCATACCACCACCCGTAATCAACAACATACCTCTTAACTTGTTGGGCACACAGGCCAAATGGTTTTTGGAAGCTGCCATGCACACACATTTTTCTCATTTGCTGACGGAAGTGGGGACACTTCCAGGCTTAAACAAGGAGGAATTGGGCAACTCAACGGACATCCACATGAATCCCAAGGAAGGCGCACTCCCTCAACCAGTTGGATTCTTGGAAGGTTCACTCTCTCAACTTATTGGAGGACAAGAACAGCTGGGCACAAGTCCCAAGGAAGTAGTTGATCAGATCTAGCTAACTAGTTGTTAGAAGCTAGTTGCAGCTTGACCCATTCAAGCCATTATGTAATAACAGGCATATATATAAGCCTGCCTCCTATTCTAAATAAAGCGATGGCCATTTTGCTCTCAGTTTTGGTGATAGTATTGTTGTTTACTGTTCTAGTTAATTTCTTGAGTATCGCTATTGCAGATCATCTACCCGCTTCAATTCATGGCTTGTTTGGTCTATCATGGACTTGGCTCTTCATTTTTTTTTGTGTAACCTCAAAAAATTCTTTTTCCACTACTTTTTCTAGTAGCTTCCTTTTCCCTATTCGAATTATCCTCATGCACAATGGTAAAAGAATTCAAACTCAACTTCCCTTCCTAGTTCCAAGAATGTACGGGAGACATGCTAGATTTTAGGAGTGGTGGCTTAGATTGAGGAATTTGTTTCCTCCACTCTTCTTAACTCCTTTTTGTTTTGAAATTCAAATTTGAAATGGGTGAGGGTTCAAGGTATCATAAGGTAGATGTTTTAGGCACAAACCCCTCTTAGACCCCCTCACCTTTCCCCTCTTGTGGTATCATAACCCCAATAGGYGCTCAAGTTCAGCTGGCCTTGGTCATTTTTATTAACTGCAGAAACAAAATACTTACAATATTCAAAAGAGTAAAAGCAGGATATTACACAGCCTCTGTTTTCAGTTGATGTTGATGTGTATGAGAGATTAAATAGAATTTGAAGTATTTAGATTTTTGTTTAATTGAACTACACATGCTGAGATAAATGATATGAGTTATTCATGGTGGATGTATTTGGTTATTTTAAGTGTGACCGAACAATACATGTATCATTTACTTGAAGCTTGAAAATTGCCTATCTGAACCTGCATGAATCTTGTCAAATGGTCTTCACCASATATATCTCCCTGTCAAGATCTTTAATTGTCTATGACTATAAGTGATTATATTCATGGTACACATTTTTCTTTTCCYGAGTATTGTTTGATTGCCCATCAAAGTCTGAAATATTTGAGCTATCATTCATGGCTGCATGTTGTAAACTGGACTATTTCTTTCCAGGTAACACATCCCTGGGGAAACCACCTGAGCACTTCTCCTCATTTTGAGGATGGTACTCAGGATAAACCCTAGATTCTTCAGGGCACAAGGCCAGGTCAAGAATTCATGAATAGATTATATATTGCTCCTCAACAATTGGCTCACTAAGAGCAAACATGTCATAAAGTGGGATTTGAACCCGGGTGAGGAGGGTAACAACTTTACCTCATTACCATTCCAGTGACACCCAATTGACATGTAAACTGAACTTGTTTAAATTCTTAACCTGTAGCCAGCTCCTCTGGAGAACTGAGTGTTAGCTAAAAATCTCACCTCAGTTTTTAAGTCTATCTCATCATCTTATTTGTTGTCACAAGCAAAATATGTCTATAGGATTGTTCAAGCCATTCATTTGCCCCAGGATCTGTCACTCTCTGCACTTTGCATGATATCATCATGTACAAAAGCTACGGGATATCTGCTTTGTCTAATAGGAGATAGGGAAGTCGATACGAGTTCAACTAGTTTGCAAAATTTGAAGCCAAGCTCCAACTTCAAAGTTATGTTCCTTAAATTGCAACAGATGGCTATCACTCTTCTCGTTTTGATTGAGTTAATTTTATGAGATGCAAGATATGTACATTGTGTGCCCCTGTTGAAGTTTGGATATAGCCTCTGTAACTGAGTGAATTCTTTAGACACTTAATCTAAAGGTGGCCTGATGAGTTTCTCTCTCGTGATCAAATCATTGACAGATTGGTCTTTACAATCATTCTAACATAGGGAGGTTGTCTTTATACCCGGTTAAATATGGAAAAATAGATTTTAACTTTAATAATTAGTCATAGAGGGATCTTCTAACATTTGGGTTCTCCATGAATATCAGTGGTCATGGCCTGGTGATCCCCTAACATTCTGGCTTTTCCATAAATGCCAGTGGACATGGGGTGATCCCCTAACATTCGTTGGTCTCCATAGATGGTAGGATTCAACTATGAGAAAATCAGCACTACCTTTCATCTCTTATCACTAGTCCTGAATTTCCGCTATCTCCTCTTTGGCTGAAAAGAAGCCTGAAGGTGAAATTCAGTTAATTAAATTGGCTGTGCAATTTCTCAGTCAGTGGTTTATCATGTCCTAAGGATGAAGAAGTTCAGTAGGTTAGAATTGTTTCACCTAATGGTTAGTAGGGAGACTTTTCTACATGAACTAGTTGGTGGGGCATTCTGAATTCCAATCCTGTTAAGCATTCTGGCAAGGTGGATGAGTTTTAATGTCGATAGGAATTATGTATTAAAATAGGATACAGGAAGCATTGGTTTTGCCATGGTACGAGTATCATCATCAAGTTGATGATCGCATGCCTTCTATTCTCAGCGATGGCATAAAAGTAGGCGTGCTTTTAGTAAATACTGGATCTGAGGTAGTTAGATAATAATAAACAATAATGTTTAGAAAGCTATATTTTTGTGGTTAGCTTCTTTTAGTAGTTAATTAAACAAAAATAGAGCCAGATCTCTATTTGATGGGCTGGATTGTACTCTTTCAAACATGCAACGAAATTGTGAGAGAAATTAATAAAGAAGAGATTAGTGGAAATATTGTCCGAGTTTTTGAGCTAATTTTCTGTGATCTGGGCTTTTGCTTTTGTAATTGAAATAATTTGTATTTTGTTGTTTTATTCAGTGCATTAAATAGTTGAAGTCTAAAGATGTGTCCGTGGAAAGATTTGCTCTCAAGTGTTGATTATTACAAGGGTATATATGTTGTATTGCCTGCATTGTTTTGTATTTGTATGATGTATTTCCCTTGGAGTTTCTGCGAATAAATTAAATCATAATGGTTGATATAGTTCATCAGTGATTAATCCCTTTGCCTTTGGATCCATGAAAATTATGCAGAGATGTATAAGGTAGTAAGGTGATGCATCCGGCGATCTTGATGATAACAGCAATCAGAGGAGAAGTTAAAGTGTATATCCCAAGATAAAAACATCTTTATGTATATGGATTTTGTCGTAGGATGAAAAGATGCTGGTGCTGTCGAAAAAGCCTGTTTATTGCATATAGTTTTACAGTATGATTGTGATTGTTATTTCATTCTGGTAAGTTCATAATTCAGAAAAAGTAACTCTAACCCAATAGGGAGTTGGTTAAAGAGGCCTTTACAATGCCCAATTTCTCAAGCATTAGTCCATTAAAGCATCGTTTTAATATGTCAAACAATTTCTGTAATCAGAATCCATCCACAGAATTTTGCAACAAGCAAGGACTCTGTCCGTCCTACTTGTGTTTCTTCGTTATGTCCATCACAGGTAAAGAAAGGTGATAAGTTCACAATTCAGAAAAAGTAACTGTACCCCAATTGACAGTTTTGTATAAAGAGGCCTCCACATTGCTCAATTTCTGGAGCAGAGGCCTTCACAATGCTCAATTTCTGGAGCATCAGTCCATTATATCATTTCACTGTCAAACAATTTCTGGAATCAGAATCTATCCACATATAGCTGCAACAAGGAATCTGCAAGTACTCCATGTGTTTCTGCTCTGTCTCACAGCTAGAGAAAGCTACTCCAAGTTTCTAATGTGTTTGGACTTGCACCAGGTTATACCTTTTTAGGTGTCATTTGGGTGAGGCAGATGACAACAAGAATGGAACCCGGGGAGACAGCATAATACTTTATCAAGCTTACCCCCTCATCCAATGTCTCCTTGGCAACACATTTTGAGTGCGTCCATTTTTAAATCTTTCAGCCACAACATACATGCTCAGCCTATATCTATTGGTGCTCTATAATCAAAGGATTATTCTACATATTTTATGCAATTTCCATTGTTTCAACCTAAATCTGATGCTATAATACTAATAATAATCTAATTTTAAGGTCACGGCCAAGTCAGACACCAAATTGGTGTATGAGATCCCCTTGTTTGTGGGACGAGACCCTCCCTGCGCAGCAATTTGACTGCTAAAGTCTACGGAGATGTACATACCCTACCCCCCTCTGGATTTGAACCTGTGACCCCTTAAGAGGAAACAGACGTTCTTAACCATTAGGCCCACTCAAGCTGTATATAACCAAAGGATTACTTTACATATTTTATGCAATTTCCATTATTTCAATGTAAATCTGATGCAACAAACAAAACTATATCAGGCTTAAAAATACTCGGCCTATTCATTGACTGCTGGTATAAATTAGATTGATAAATAAAACGTCTTTGATGCCATCTTTGTTAGTTAAAATGAACTCTAATAATAATATATTTGTATTATCTTTAATTGGTTTGATTAACTTAAAATAGTGAATGTTTTTATGGTGTCTTGACAGAGAGATGCAAGATATGTACATTCTGTCGATGGTGAAGTTGGATGGATCTTGTCCTTCTTTGGCTTAGGACTCATTTCACAGAAATATTAGTAGTTGTTGGGATTGGGTGGTCAGGTGTGCCCCGGTTGAAGTTTGGATATAGGCTTTATAACTGAGCATGGCATCTTCAGCCAAATTTGATTTAAAGGTGGTTTGATGAGTTTACTCATCGGCAGGTTGGTCTTTAAACTCAATGTGACATGGGGGGGTGAATGTTTTTATGTTGTTTTACAGAGAGATGCAAGATATGTACAATGTGTCAATATTGAAGTTTGATGAGATCTTGCCTTTCTCTGGTTCAGGATTCATTTCACAGAAGCATTAATTAGTAGTCATGATTGGGTGGTCAGGTGTGCCCCTGTTGAAGTTTGGATATAGCCTCTATTACTGAGCAGCTTCTGCCACATTTAATTTAAATGTTGTTTTTACAGAGATGCAAAATATGTACACATTGTGTCGATGGTGAAGTTAGATGAGAAATTGCCCTTCTCTGGTTGGATTCATTTTGCAGAAACATTCATTAGTTGTAATGATTGGGTGGTCAGGTGTGCCCCTGTTGAAGTTTGGATATAGTCTCTATCACTGAACAGTTTCTTCAGCCACATTTGATTTAAAGGTGGTTTTTAGTGAGAGATGCAAGATATGTACATTGTGTCGATAGTGAAGTTGGATGCAATCTTACCTTTCTCTGGTTCAGGATTCATTTCACACAAACATTAATTAGTTGTCACGATTGGGTGGTCAGTGTGCACCTGTTGAAGTGGTTTGATGAGTTTTTCAAATGGTCTATTAAGCAACTCAATGGGAGGTTGGTCCTTATACCCAGTTTAATACGGAAAGAGAGATTTGAACTTTACTAATTAGTTATAGAGTGATCTATCTATAACATTCGGGACCTTCATCAATATCAAATGGTCATGGTAAACCGTAAGTGGGGCACTATTGACAGAGGACACCGGGCCTTCCGGGGTTCTCTATTATGCAACACAAGAATATACATAATGCGAGTAATGCATTCATGGAGACTCTAGACTTCAAACCAATTCTAAAACTATTTACTAAAAGATAAGAGAATCTATTCGGACGATATACCTGACCAAATCTTTATTTAAAATATGATTCTCACTGAAGTTCTTGCAACCATGTGAGGGTGTCTACGAGTGAGAAAAGCAAC
Organism: Picea sitchensis; assembly: GCA_010110895.2. Taxonomy (NCBI): domain Eukaryota; kingdom Viridiplantae; phylum Streptophyta; class Pinopsida; order Pinales; family Pinaceae; genus Picea; species Picea sitchensis. Next base: position 13,784 of record SNQJ01S0164407.1, on the reverse strand, counting down.
CTTTACAAAAAGACTACTAGATCTATGCCATCATTAAAATGAATACAATCTCTTTCTCCAGATATGCATCCAATAATCTAATCTTTGTAGCAGAAAAAAAAACAAGGTACAGATTCTCACTGAGGTTCTTGTAACCATATGACGAGACACGCATGAGAAAGACGATCTTTTCAAAAAGACTACTACATATGTCATCATTAAAATAATACAATTTCTTTCTAAACTTATGCATCTGATGATCAAATCTTCATACCAGAAATAGGTGCACTAGTGTATGGTTAAAGTCACTTCATATTGAAGTGATATCTTGTTTGTCCCATGGAGTGTGGGGTGTGGGCATGATGGAGAAATCTGTCATGTGTCTGTGGGAATTTTTCGTCCGACATTGAGTTTGAATACATTCCACGTAGTGTGGGTGATGGTCAGAAATCATGATTTCTTTCCTAACATGGATTAATTACCATTTCTTTCTTAACATGGATTTCCATTTCTACTTTACATGGACTTCCGTTTCCACTTTACATCAGAAAAATAAATATGTAAAACGAGTATTCAAGAGCATATCCACTACAATACTATCGTTTCTACTCCATTTTGTGCCTTTACCATATTCTTATTATTTGTTTAATTAAAAAATAAATATTTTATGATCCAAGTAAACGCTAATATGAGATAAATAAACTTTTTTTTTTYCAAGAAAAAATTCCTCAAATTTATATATATTATAAATTCATTTACAAAGAAAGCTGCAACGAGCTTGAATCGAAATACARCACACTAGCTGAGAGGGACCAATACAATCARAAGGCAGYCGATCGGTGAAGGAACCATGTCCAACAAASCGAAGGAATGATAGGAAAGTAAAACAAGTGAACAAGCTTTCACTACACTGTCAACAATCAATTGCTATGTGACAGMYGACATCATTAAAAAATATTAATGGMGGAGATGGGGYTCTCTATCYCGTTATCACAATGGTAGACCGAGAGTCTCCCTACCACTTYGTTTAGGGCCCTCTTTGAGAGAGCGTYCGCCTCCCTATTGTGTGATCKGGATATGTGCAGGAAGTTGATGTCGGTGAAGTGTTTGGAAAGTTCCARCGTTTTTTCCTTCCAGCCTTCGATATGGAYAGAATGAAGCTTGCATTTTTGGGTTATCCAGTCGATAATAACTCTYGAGTCACCAAGAAYGTGTAAGTGATTGATAGACCAAAAAGAGGCTAAAAAGAGGGAGGCCCATAATCYCAAGAGTTCAGCTTTAGTATTAGTACCCACCCCACAGTTTAAAAACCACTTTGTGATCCTCGTCGAATGGTTTTTTAAGATGCCTCCAGCCCCGCAACATAATCCATTGGACATTGCAGCTCCGTCGAAACAAGCAAGAGTGTAACCTTCAGCCAACTTAAAATCACAAACTTTAAGAGGGAAGGGCTTAACCGTAGATGGTTGCCAATGGAAGGTGGCCATAATTCTGTGAACAACCGTTGGCAAGGAGGGAGGGCGATCTTCAAAGATCGCTTTGTTTCGTTTTGTCCAAATCTGCCAGCAGACATGGACAGCCAAACACGAAGGAGCAGATTTTTGAGAGGACCACAATGAAAAATAGTCTGAAAAGGTGGTGCCGCTCCAGGAAACTGTAAGAGAAAAAAACTTGAGCAATCGTTTCCAAACCTCCTTAGTAAATGAGCAGTGAACCAGGAGGTGGTGTATGTCCTCAGATGCTTGGCTGCAGAGAAGACATGTTCCAGTGCCCTCCCAGCCTCTCCGTCTAAGCACGTCCCAGGAGAGGATTTTCTCTTTTCCCGCAAGCCAGGTGAAGAGCTTGAGTTTGAGAGGCACTGCCCACTTCCATATCTGTAGAAACCACGATTTATCCGCTTCAAGTCTCAGCTATTGGAGGAGGGCGACATAGATGTTTTTAACCGAAATGGAGCCCGTGGCATCCCCACCGGCCCACAGTAAAGAATCCGGCTGATTAGAGAGGGAGATACCGACACTTTTGAGGGCGGAAGTGTAACGAATCCATTCTGTGGCAGTCAGTCCTTCAAGGAACAGGTCATCGCTACCCAACCAACTGTTAGGAAAAGGGAGGGCGTCGGTTGATTTACTGATTTGAGCAAGAAACGAGAAATTCAAGGACGCGAGCCACGATCTCAGTGGTGGCGAGAGAATCGACAGGTCCCCCAGCTCGAGGATCTTATCTCTGCCTATGAGAATCTCCTTTCTCGAGCCGGGCTTCCACCGTAGCCAGTGGAGAATCACCTGGGAGGACGTGACCAGGCCTATCCAAAATGGAGATGCCCACATCTGCTGGAGCGATGGCTTTCGGAGCCAGTTGAGGAGCGGCAGGGAGCCCAAGTATTTATCATTGATGATACGGTTCCAAATGCTGTTGTGAGTGACAGCTCTCCAGAAGGAACTAGCCAGGAGGGCCGAGTTGAAGGTGGAGAGATTCTTGAGACCCCAACCCCCTGCCTTTCGAGGTTTTGACAGGGTTTGCCAACAGCATAGATGAAAACGGTGATTGCCTGCTTGGTCATTCCACAGAAAATTAAAAGAGAGCCTTCGAAGAATAATAATAATCCTATTTGGGATCCGCTCCAGAGTCATCCAGTAGACAGCAAGGCTCTCCAGTATCGATTTTACTAGGATATAGCGGCCACCCAAGGACAACCACTTGTTGCACCAGAAATCAATTCTTCTTTCAAACAAAGCCACTAGCCATCGCCAGTTGCTAGTTGAAGAGGCTCCCATCTTCAGCTGGAATCCAAGATAATTGAAGCCTTCGCTCAGATTTATAAAGGTGAGGGGGATGGAGTCTTTGAGGAGGAGGAGTTCTGCATTAGTTAGACCTCAGTAGTGGACGGAGGATTTGGAGTAATTGATGGATAAACCCGAAACAGAGCAGAAGAGCTGGAGCACTTCTTGTATGACTAACCATTCCGCTAGGTCAGCTTTCGTTAAGAGAAGAACATCGTCAACAAACATGAGATGGATGATCTTAATGCAATTTGAAACCTTTATGCCAGAAATGTGATCGGTGAAGCTTTTAGAGAGGAGAAGGCTAAGACCTTCCATGATCAAGATAAAGAGATAAGGGGAGAGAGGGCATGCATGATGGAGCCCCCTTTCACTCTTGAAGAAGCTAGATGGCTCTCCATTGATCATTACCGCGAAATTTGCACTGGTAACACATGATAGAATCCAATTAATGAACTTGTCACCAAAGCCCACTGTGTGTAAAATTAATCTTAAAAACTCCCAATCAACACTGTCAAATGCTTTTTTGAGGTCTAATTTCATAACCAGTGCCTTTAAATTTTTCTGCTTGATGCTATGGATGCATTCGTGGGCTGCTCCGATAGCATCCTGGATTCTTCTGCCTTTCAAGAATACCAGCTGTTCCACTGAGATACACCTTTCAAGGAAGGGCTTGATTCTGTTTGAGATCACTTTGGAGATTACCTTGTAGATGAGGTTGCACAGGGAGATCGGTCGGTAATCGTTGAAGGAGAGCGAGTTGTTCTCTTTCGGAATCAAGACCAGGAAGGTGGAATTAACGCTTCCGTGGATCTTACCTTTGATACAAGAGTCTTCCACCATCTGGAAGTCTCGACGGTTGGACGTCAGAATTCTTCATCTTCTTCTTTGACCTCGATAAATAAACTTGAGCAAACTTTTGAATGTAGTTTAATAACACACAAAAAATTAAATTCTACTAATTTTTTCCTTCTTCATTAGACAGGAAAAAATCCCAATCATGATGTGGTTGTCTAGTTTTGGAGCACAAAATTAAGGAAAATTGAATATTAATATATTTTCTTCAAAGCTACTTTGAAATACGACCTCTACATATTTACAGATAAACAATCTTAAAAAATGTAAAATAAAAACTTACTTTGGGAAAATTGAGTGTTAATATATTTTCTCCAAAGCTACTCTAAAATACGACTTCTACATATTTATCTCCGGTAGGTTTAGTATTTATCTCTTCTCTTCGTTTTCTTCTTTACCTAGGCTATTTATCTCCTCTCTTCGTTTTCTTCTTTACCCACGCTTTCTTCTTTACCTAGGCTATTTATCTCCTCTCTTCGTTTTCTTCTTTACCCACGCTTAAATGTCCTGAAGATGGGTTCTGATATGAACTCAAAACGTCGACCTCCGAATCATTACATATTTATAGTTGAGCAATCTTTAAAAATGTAAACTAGGAACTTCTCTATCATAAGTTTATTTTTGTGTTTAAAAGTTTATTTACTTTGATTTGAAGAGGAGGGGTGCAATAAGATAGACGCGGAGTAGAGGCTCGACAGTCAGCTTGGCTGATGTGGGATGTTTCATTTACGGGAGGAATTATTACCGAGCCAAATTTACCACCCTAATGGGGCACCTTGACTAATTTAATCCAGGGGGCTTACGTGATCAGCGGAACTAGCTCAGATGCATGCTTCGCTGTTGCTGTTGTGGGTGCTGCTTATGCTAGGTCAAGCGCCTCTCGAATGGGCTCTGCAATAAGCTATG
>SNQJ01S0164404.1:4652-21215 GCA_010110895.2 Picea sitchensis | reverse complement strand
ATTTTGATCTCGCGACGTTGGATTTCATCACCAACTAGTGGTTTCATCATAGGAAGGTTTTTTTGTTTGATTGCTTCTCAAATTCATAGCGTGTGTTGTTTGTTTTACTTAGTGAACCTTAGGTCAAGTCAGTGTTAATGTCATCGAATCCTGGGAGTACCAACGGAGGAACCCCTTCTCATGGGGAACCTTATACCTTTCCTTCGTTTGGAAACTTTGGTCCTGCATATGTTGCCACACTGAGTCTTCCAGGACTCACTATTGGATTACCAGTTTGGTTGTTCCCCACTCCGGTGATCCTGAATCTTCCCAATGTTTTAGTTGCACCTAATCCTTTGGATGTCAATACACCACCCACACATCAACCTCATGTTGACTTTTCTCCTTCTTCGTCCATCAAGTCTCCTTCCATTTCTCCTTCTTTGCCTAGTGAAATCTCTAAAGAAAGTAACTAGGTTGATCAGAAGAAGAAGAAACAGAAAGAGAAGAAGAAGAAGAAGAACCTCAAAAGGACAAAGGCCCCAACAACATTAGATGTTGGCTCTAAGAAACTAGTTACTATTAATAGTACTGGGAGTGTTGATGAGGTCAACAAGATTAAAAGGAAGAATCCAAAACTCAAATTTCCTTCCAGCCTTTGTAAGGGTGACCATTTTTTGAGGGATTGCCCCGGTCTTACCCAAGTCTTAGAAATGTGGTCCTCCACATCATCGGTCTCTATTGGTCATGTCGATGATACCCTGTCAACTAGTGATGTTCAGGTTGTTAAGAAGAATCAAACTGTCAAGTTCCCTTGCATGTTATGTAAAGGTAATCATTACCCTCACCTTTGTCCTCGCATGGACGAGGCTTCTTCTCTTTTTGAAAAACTTTAACTTCCAAAGGGTTATCGTAAGATTTCCTTCGACCCATCATTGGTTGATGGACTGGTCAATACGGTTCCATCCCCGGTTAGTCCTGTTGATCAGGTGGTCAATCTAGTTTCCTCCTCGATCATAACTTGAAAAGAGGGAAGGGTTCTTTGACAGATGGGGGAAGATCAAGAAACAAAATCAAGAAATGAGCGATCCTTAAGGAGAACCTCCATTGTTGATAATTGGTGGCACGGAAAAGTAAAGAAAGTAGCGAAGAAATCTGAAGTGTTGCGAAAATAAATTGGATCAAGAGGAACATATGAAGGAAGGAAGGAAGGAAGAGTTGAGGAAAGTGAGAAGACAAGAAATACTAGACAATATAATATTGTAGCGGAGAGAATCACAGAGATGAAGAAGTATCTAGATGGGTAGACGAGAAGAAGAATGTGGAGAAGCAAGGGAGAACGAAGAAGGTATAGACCTTGTGGTAGATCAAGAGGTTTCAGCCCTGATAACAGGAAACATCGGAAACCAGGCAGAGAAGGCTACTCCATAGGAAGAGAAAAAGACTCCCTAGATCAAAGAAACCTGCTTAGAAGTCAATGGAACTAGCCCCGAATCACCTGTCCCCCAGGTGTCCCCTATACCCCTGGTAAATTCTACACTGCCTAATTATGTTATTTCTATTCCTTCACTGGTAGTTAGTTAGAATCAGTCTGTAAGTGTAAACATTGGGAGGATATTGGGATCCCCAGGCATATCGCAACCTGTTACACATCAAAATTACTCACGTCAATAGTGTTGCAAGTGTCGTCATTGCGAGTGTTGTAAGTGTCACATCTTCTCTGCAAGTGTCGTATCTTGACCACAAGTGTCACAAACATCATACTGCCACCTTTCCTATGTCATGCCTCTAACGACATCATAGGGACACTTAAGACACCTCAAAGACTAGTTTTGAAGAAGAGAAATCAGTTGACAAGAAGTACAAGCCTTTTGCCATTGGAAAAACCACTCAAATATGGATTTTGGGAAGGAGCGCTCCCCTACCCACTGTCAGGGAGTGATAGTTCTCCCTGGGCCTCTTTGGGGGAGTGTTTGAGCACTCTGTGCACCATTTTGGGGGAGAGCTACCCTTTCTAAGCGATTTTTTGGTTTGTTGAGCCAAATCAGGGAAGAATCCCCTCAATTTCGGAAGGTGGTTAGATTCGAGTAGAAGGTCAAGGAATGATCTTAGGGAAGATCCTCAAATGAAGGAGAAGAATCCTCAACTTATCCCAAATATCTCTCAAGTGTTTCAGCCTTTCCAAGGTTATATAAGGAGGCCTCCTCATGGTGAAAAGAAAAATAGAGACTAGAGATTGATACCAAACTTATGATCCTATAAGTGGTATTGACAGAAAATATTGGAGATGAGAAACTTAAGATATCATGAGTGAGATGTCATCAAAGCAATCAGTGTAGAATTCTTGAGAAAAGGGGTTAGATAAGGAGAACTAGAAGAAGCTATTGCACCTTCATCCAAAGGATTGTAAGTACTTTTACTTGTTCTTATCAATATATCAATGCTTGGCCTGTTTCTTTCAAACGTATGCTTGTTCCACATGAGTTTTTCTGTAGTAGATGGATCTATATTTGAGATCATCTTAGTAGAGTATGAAGTCCATTGTATCTTTGTTTGTTCTACAGGACCTATCAGGGAGCTCAGGATTGAAGTTCACCCTAGACTTTGCGAGGACAAACGTCGTTAATAAGGTACATATCTTTCTTATCTTCTATCATATGTTAGATTGATTATATCTAAAAGGATGTCAGTGTTCATGTTAAGAAATTTTTAGTCTTGGCCTTAAGAGTCTAGAGACCAAGAGGGAATCCACTTGTCCGCAGGAGGATTCACCTGTAACAGAAATTGGCGACTCCACTGGGGAGGAGCTCTAATTTTTGTTTCCATTCCCAGATCTTGTTTTGGCCCTTTCCCCACTCATTTGACCTTCTCCATACTATCTCTTTGATTCTTAGATTTGGTTGATTGCCTCCTTATTTCATCATGATCACCCTAATTTACTGAAATTGCTTGATTTTTTGAGTTTCTGGACATTTTTCTGAACTTTTGAAGTAGATCACTCCCCTTCCCTTGCTATTAGAGTATTAACACTCCCTAGTTGTCTTACACGAAGCACTGGAACACTCTGGTGTCCCTTACACCAGAGTGCTACCCCCTTTTCTGTGAAAAATCCTCTAGATTCTCAATTTCTGGGTTCAGTTTTTGTTTTTTTCACTTTCTCGGAGTCTCATACTCTAAGTTCACCTTTTTCATTAGCCTTCAACACCTTATTTCTGATAATTCATCCTCTTTTGTTTGGGAATTTGAAATTTTCTTTCCTTGCCTTGAAGTCACTCTTTGTCTTCGCTGACCTAGAGTAAACTTGTTGTTTTATTCTTGTTTATCTGACTGAGTGGAAGATTTTGTGAGGAAAACCAAAGGCATGTGAACCTTTCCATTTGATCTTTGAGGTTAGTTTTCTAGCATTTCTCTTTTGTTTGAGATTTTTTGGTTCTTGTTAGCAAATTTGGTTATCATTGCCCTTCTTGTTCATTCACAATGAGGGTGTATTTTTTTGTTTGTGTGAGGTTTCTTCTGACTGTTTAATCCAAAAGTCTGATTGACATTAGAAGTTTTACATCTGATTATCATTCACATATAAGAAAAAGGACATATTTTAGTGATTGAGTTGGATATTAGAAGGAATTTCTTAAATTTTTTAGCATTTCATTGGATTTGATTGAGAAACAATTGTATGAGGATGTTGCATCTTAGTGTTTGATAGTGAAAACAACTCTTTCTCTTTCCCTTAAATAGACATTCATCGAAAGACAAGACTTCTTATCATTTTCTTGTGCATTTCTTTTGGGAATTGAGTCATAATACCATCAGTTTCATTGTCATACACCCTTTGAGTAAAAAACAGTTGTAAACATGAACGCTAATTAAAAAATTATCTATAACATTTTGTTTTTAGGATCTTCCACCAACATTAGACTAGGATTAACACTTTCGATTAGGTTGTGAGTACAACTCTCCAAAAATTTTCAAAACAAACATTAGCATCTTGCGATAGGGAGAGAAAATCCTATTGTCGTATAAGCTTTCTGGGATCCCCCTCTCACACATGGGTTACGCATGAGGTCGTATTCGGTAGAATTACGAAGGTTATCCCTCCGTGGTTCAACTGTTTTTAGTGGTCAGATCGTATATTGGGGGTCACTTGAGGGTATACCCATGATTATGTGTGGGAGCCTCTCGAGTTGATTTTGGACTTGTTATCCTGCCCATACGTTCGGATTGGACTGTTGACTATACCCGCCCAGGGGCTGACTGCAAGTTGGTGTCCTTAGTTTCCATAATCTTTAGGTACTTACATGAGGTGATGGTGAAGGGAAGTCTCAGTGTACCTGGAACATACAATGGTCAAACTCACTCGGGCTCCTTGGAGGGTAAATCCACAATTACTGCATGGAAGCTTGGACCAAGGTAAAAGTTTGTAAAGCAGGTCTACATTGTAACTGTTCCACCATATCCTATCCCCTTCTTGACTTGATCATGCGACGTTGGATTTCATCACCAACTAGTACAATCATCAAGAGAAGTTTTGTTTGCTTGGTTTTGATTCCTATATTTTATTAGCGTATGCTGCTTCTTTTCATTAGTTGGCCCTAGATTTCCAGTGTGTACTGTTATTCTCCAAAATTGAACCTGTAGATGATAAAGGTCTTCGTTGATCACGTAGGATGCAAGGGTTTCCTCCGGAAGGCTACCAACCCTTACCTCCTAACCCTCTAGAAGACAACTACCGTGGAGAGGTAGAAAATAAATATGATGTTGGGAGTGTTGTTACTCCTCCGTTGGACAATCAAGAAGGTGCTTTGGTTATGGCTGAGAATCCCACTCCTCGCACTACATCTATGTTGGTAACCCCTCTTGAACCACTTTTTCTTTGTTTAGACTCCCTTGTGAACGTCATAGATGAAGAGGTCTCATAGTTACCTGAGAGATATTTTACCAAAACATATATGGGATCCATAGAACCAACCTTTGGTGATGAGTATAGGAATCATGTTCATCCTACCACTGTAGTAGTTACAAATCTCACACCTACTCATTCTGTATGGAGGACTTCATCAGGACGTGATCTTTATGAGCATTTTGAATCTATTCGACAACCCTTTCATCCTCATGACCCTCTTGGTGAAATGGGACCATCCAGTCAAACTATGAATCGCCCCATCGATCAGGTCATTAACCCTACTGTTACGTTAGCACAATTCCATCCTATTGTTGGACTCATCACATCTACTCATTCCCAAGGCACTTCAATCCCTACCCCCACTTTTACAAACTTTCACTCTACAGCTCCATATGTTCTGCATGACCTTACTGGGACATCTTTGGACCAGAGAATGCAGACCCTTGCCAGCCAAATACAATCGACTGGAGGGAAACCGCCATCTAGTGGACCTATCCCTCCTGGAGGACCACCATTCTATGGCATGCCTACCCCTCTCAGGGGACAACCCCCTTTTCATGTTCCACTTGGAGGGAAACCTCCCTTTGCTAGTCATACCCCGGCCATTAATCCACCACTGGCAAGGGAGAAACCTTCATTTGTTGGAAACCGTTCACAATCCTGGGGAGTATCTTCGGGAGGCACATTTACCTAACCCCATGTTGGGGGGCACTCATATCATAACCCACAAGGAGGAGTATCAAATCATGTTCCTTTAGGACCATCTTATGGAAAACCCTATTCAGGCGTCCCAAACACCACCTAGAGTCCTCAAGGACAACAACCTTATCCTCCCCAAGGGTCTAATGTTTATCCTCCCCCTAATGTGTATCCACCTCTGGGATCTACTTCTTACCCTCCTCAAGGGAAACATGTTTATCCTCCTTAAGGGAAAGAAAATCACCAGGCTTATAATGCTCAGAACCCACTGGGTTATGCAAATGTTTCTTAGCCATCATCGAATCACGTTTATCCTCACCAGCAGCAACTATATGTAGGATGACCTACTGGTTACAATTATCTACCTAACCCAATTTATGGTCCTACTGGTGTTCCTATTCCACACCAGTATCATCCGCAAATTAACCAACAATTATCTTTCTTTGTGACTCTGGATCTCCCAAACTTGTCTCGGTTAACCAATGATCCTATTTTTCATTCACCAGTTTGGCCAATTATTCCAGCTAAACTTCCTTCTGATATTCCAAAATTTGACGAAAAATATGGAGAAGATCCAAATAACCATGTGATGACCTTCCATTTATGGTTTTCATCAAACTCCCTCATGGATGATTCTATACGTTTGTGTCTTTTCCAGCGGACACTTGCAGGCTCTACAGCAAAGTGGTATATTGAACTACCATGTGCTTCTTTTCATGATTTCAATTCCCTTGCCATGTCTTTCCTCATGCACTCTCAACTGCCTATTTGATATGAGATGGGTACTGAACTCTTGACCTCCCTTCGTCAAACTGACTCCATGCATATCTCTGACCATATTCATGAGTGGAGACGATGACGAAGGATGATCAAAGTAATCATTCCTGACATATTATTGGAAGAGTGGTTTACTAAATCACTTTTACCCTTGATCACTCGTGATGTCGCTATGGGTGGTGCGGTCACCAAGGAACAAACCATTGCTCAGGATCATTACTTAGATTTGTTTTATTCACAATCTAGTACTTTGTATGAGTTTCTTCTGAATGTTGCTCGAGCCAATGCCAATCCATCAAAGCCGTCATTCACATCTCATGCGGACAGTGTTATCAGTTCCATCAAAACTCAATCTACTTCCCAGTCGACCACACTCTCCTCTACCTCCCCCCAAAATCATATCTCTGAGGTGAATGTAGTTCAATCTACCCCTTCACAACAATTCAGAGGTAAGAAGAAGCCAAAAATAAATCAAAAAATACTAATAACAATGAACAACCAAAAAATCAATCTCAAACACCTGCTACTGAAAAGAAACCACAACGGAAACTGAAATTCCCATGTATCATTTGTGGTGACGATCACCACACTTGAGACTGTCCACATTGCAATTAAGTGGCCAAACGTTTCCATGGAAATTCACAACCCATTGTGCTTACTTAGCCTTTTCCACAGCAACAATCCATGGTTACTCAAACACCCTCTCCCGGGAGCATTTCTAACCATCCTCATGGTGAGGCCTCGAAAAGTGAACATATTTATATTTTTAATGGGATTAATTTAACCACTCGCTCTAAGACATACGACACACTGGTTAAACCTGACAAAGGAAAAATCACTAATGGTAGCGATACTTTACCAGATCCATCACTGTCCTCCATTAGTCCTCCATCAGTTAACCCTCTGTCTAGACCACTTTAGATTGAGAAACCTACGTTTGACTCTATCTTACGCCCTCCTAAGAGAACTATTTGTAAATCTACCTTTAATCCTAGTTCACATGTCGCCCAGAACTACAACATTGTTGAAGATTTGGCTCAAGCACTGTGTTCTATGTCTGTGTTAGAAGTTCTACAGCACTGCCCTAGTCAATGTAGAATGCTCTTGGCTGCTATTGTCCTTGTTGATCCTAAGTCGTCCAACCATATCATGTTTAACCTGGACAATTATACATATCGACTCTCCCACCAACTTGATTTCTGTTGGGCTCTAAAGATGTCTAAAACAACCTTAGTTTAACATTATTTTATCAACCCAAGGATTCGTCTTTTATCTCAAAGAACACCAACAAAGTCTATGCAGATAGCTTATAGAGGCTAAAATCATGTAGTTAAAACAGATCTGATTTTATCAACAATCAAGTTCCTCAAACATTCATTAAAGATTCTAGGAATTGAAATCTAAAGTTGTGTAGTGGAAAGGAACTAATGAATCTATTGAATTCATTTTAAGAGTAATAATTGAATCTAAGTAAAGACTTGCAGAATTGACCATTATTATGAATCAAATTGCTGGAAAGGAAAAGGCGAATTACTCTATCTATGGAAAGAAACATAAACTGTAATCTAATTGAAAAGAGACAACAATCGTAATTCTATCGAAAGCAATAACAACTATCTTTTAACAGAAAGGAACAACAATTGTAAACTAAGTGAAAGGAATAGAAATTGTAACTAAGTGAAAGGAACAACAGGTGTGAACTTATGAGGAACTATCAAGCATCAAATCTCAGTTATGGAAATTGGAACAACAATCATCTAATGCTTCAGGAACATCTATCTTTTGCAATTGACATGGAATCATCAACACACTTATGCATTCATTTAACTATTGTAAAAGAGAATCAAATTACAAAATAGAAATTGAACTAATACAATTACAGGTCAAACAGTAGCTCCTTCAGACTAGACCCTTGGTCCTTAGAAGCACTACTATTTGAAATTTAGTATATAGAAATGGTAAAACCACTCAAGCTTTTATTAATTTCATAGTTGGTACAACAATTTACAAAAAATGCTAACGCGGAGCAATTCTAAGTTCTGAGTTCTTGGATGCAATTCTTCTCCTCTTCAAGGTCTATTTTACCCTTTATATATTACAATAGTCTAGTTAAATTAAGCTATCTTGAGGATTGAGAGATCCTTAGGATTTCTATACTATTATAAAGTTACAATACGAGAAACTGAATCATCTTCAAAACTGCCTTGCGCCATGCGATCCTCAACCTCCAATAGCTTGTGCATCTTCAAGATTTCCTTTGTTATCTTGGGTTTGACAATATTTAACTAATACTGTAATAAAACCAGACAATTCCAATCATATTTAGGATCTATGTAATCTAACTTTATCAATAACACAAAAGAGTATATTATTCATTTTCTATTCTATTTGTTCCTAAATAACTGAAAAGTCAATCAAGATGATATCATGAAATGTGGGAAAAAGGAAGATATTTATACCTTTTTCATAGCCTAATATACCCCCCATATTACCTTCTTGCATGTCCTCATGTAATCTAAGATCTTACATGTAAAGCAGTAATGTTGTAAGGTGGAAAGGTTGGTTCACCAGGTCTTCTGAACCCATTGCTTCTTTTGAGTTCTCCAAAAGAAACATCCTCCCTTTTTTTATTAATTTGATAATCTCTTTGGTAACTCTCTGGAGGAAACCAGATGATAGGGGGATTATATTTGCACCCAATCCAAGCAGGTCCTTCCTCTTGGAGAAATCGAGAATACCTTTCTATTCTGAAGGTAGCTGCAAATAAATTCATGTATTCAAAGGGTTCCCTACTCTTCACCTCACTGGAGGATGCATCCCATATCAGTTTAGAAGCAACAAGGGATTATTCCTTAAGCTCTCTAAAATGAGTGATACCAAAGCATATAACCTGTAGATAGATAGGGGCTAAGGATTCTGTGACCCCCCCTCTTTTCATAAAATTTTTATGCCACATAATGGTTGGAAAGGACTTTGGAGGCTCTCCCCTAACCCAGAGATCTAGCCCAGTTTCCCTCTTTAAGAAGGTTTTATGAGATTTTCCCCATCTGACTTGGTTCTAAGTAAATGACATAAATGCTTGAAATTGTATGTCACCTATGAATGGGATAGGGTTATCTTCCCTTTCTTCTTCCAGAGTGAAATTATGAAAGTACAATTCACATAAAAAGTATTGTACCTTTTCGTCCTACTCTCTGAAACATGAGATAAACTCAGGCACAATGGAAAATGAAATAGGTTTACCTGCTCTGATAGCCTTTACTCTCAATAATAGATATCATTCCAGCAAGAATAAAGTGTAATTGGTGGTAGAGGCTCTACAATTAATAGCATAAGAGTAGACATCATAGATGTCTTTGATTTTCTCCAAAGATTTTTCCAATTGAGTTTGCACCTTTTTCACCTTCTCTTGGGCTCTAGTGAGTGTGGCATAGGTCTCACTCTCTATTGATGTCATGTCTTTCAGTTGTTTAACAATATTTTGATGTTCAGTCTTAGTGACCATCTCATCTTGGTAATGAGCCAATGCTCGTTGGGCCTGTGTAATCTTTGCTTTTAGTTTATCAATGGTGATACCCTGTGCTTGAGATTGGGATACTTGGTATTCTTCCATAGTGCCCATCTCTTCCCTGGATTGACTTAATGATTGTTGGGCCTGTGTAAGCTCTGCTTCCAGCCTGTCCACAAGATCACTCTGTTTCTGGGACTGGAGTGCCTGGTGTTCTACCATAGTCATTAATTCATTTTTGTTTTGAACTAGGGTTTGTTGAGACTGCATCAATTCTTCCTCCAATCTCCTAATGGTAGCATTCTTCTCAAGGAGTTGAGATATTTCCTCTAATATCGAGGTGTTTGTCTGCAACTCAGCATCAATTGTTTCTATAGTTGTCATATTTTCTTGCGTTTCTAGAAAAATTACCTCCTCATTCTGAGCTACTGTTTCTTTTACTACTATTTCTCCAGGGTCTGTCTGTATCCCTACAGAATTTGTACTGACTGCTTCTTTAGGAAGGGATTTACTCCTTACATTCTGGCCCTTTTGTTTTTCTTTCTTTTGTGGGCCTTATCTGCTTGTTCTAACTGTTTCCTCAATTCCTTAATAATCTCCTTGAGTTTTCCCACCTTCTTCTTTAATACTTCAGCCTTCTTAGACTTTTTCTTCAACAATTTGTTTTCTTTCTTTAACTTTCTAATTTTCTTGGCTGATTTTTGTTTATGAGAGGTCTCAAGGGCTTCTTCATTCTAGGGAGCAGATGGGTGATCCTCTATTGCTTCCAAGTGTTCTGCCAATCCAAGAGGGCTTCTTGTTTCAAAATTAAGTTCTTCATGTGCTATGTCCTCTGGAAAGGTCATTTCAATATCAGGAAAATCTTCATCTGGTTTTGAAGAGGAGGCTTGTTCTAGGAATTCTTTTGTATTATTTGTGCCCTTATCAATTGAGGTTCCCAAGATTCCCAAAACCTAGGCCATTTATACCTCATAGCTCTTCAAAAATTGTTTTGTCAAGTGATCCAATGTCGGTTGGGTGTCTTCCTGCTCATTCCTTTGTAAGGTTTGTTCTTCTTGCCCAATTTCTTGAACATTCTCTTGTGGAGCATGTTCTGTAGAATTCTGAAGTTCTTCAGGCTGTTATGTTGTACCCTGAATTGCTTAAGTCATTTTCTGAATTCGCTTGCTTCTTATCCTTGTATGAATGATGGTTTTAGGGGCATTTGTTGCTCTCTTCCTCTTTTTTTTTTATTGGCTATGTCTGTTAGGTCCGGGCCTCTGTGATTTGGGAAGGGTCTTCCTCAGCCTCGTTTTGAGGAGATGGGATTTCTCTTTGGGTAGAAATCTCCTCTACCTATCTATCTTCAATTTCCTATGGTGGTTTTTCGTGTCATAATTCAGGTTGCTCCAGTTGTGGAGGTCTATTATCCTCAATCAGGTTATCCCAAGTCAATTGAGTTTGACTCAGTGATTTATTTGTTATCAGTTTAACTAATCTGTGGTGATTGATAATAGCAACAAGGTCCTTGGATTTCTGTGTTCTTAAGGAAACCTCATGTAATATGGCATTTATAAAGAAGGGTATATTAAGTACTAACCGTTGCTTTAAGGATGCCATTAATTTGAGGCGGCGAGTTTGAATTATGTCATATCGTCCATCACAGGTGATGTACCATTGAATTATCCTTGCCAGTTCCTTCCATGGTTCTCTGAGGGTACTGGGATTAAGTCCTTTTCCTTTCTTATCTAATTCTTCCCCAGGGTCTATGAAATTTTCCACAGCTTCCTTCAATGTTGTGTATCTTCCTGCCCACTGAATACTTGTGTTAGGTGTTGGTTGTGGAGCCTGATTATCTTCTTGATTCATAGGTCTTTTACTTTTATTCGTGTTTATACCCCATGAAGTATTTACACCCCAGAAGTATGTACACTCTTCCACGTGGGGGAGTGCAGAGGGGGGTACCACCTTTGCAGGGTCTGGGGCTGCTATCCCCCCAGCTGGGGGGTCTGGGGGCAAGTGGGTCCCCAGCGGGGGTTTGAGGGCAGCATCCCCCAATGGGGATTCAAGGGCGAAGCCCCCAAAGGAAAAATTGTCTGGTAAATGTATATTGTAATTTCATTGTAAATCTGGACCGTTCATTATAAGGTCGTAGATCTAACGATAGCGATTATGTTAGGGTTTTTTTCCCTAGAAGGCAACCCTCTTTTATGAGGGAAATCTATTTGTGGCTATTTTTGATGGCGAATATTGTATTCTGAGATAGGATACTGTGAGAGAAAGAAGAGGAAGTTACAGCAGGTTTGTTGTAGGTTGTATCCCTTCATATGATGGATAATAATAAAGGAAGGACCTGGCAATTTATTTGGTGGACGTAGCCCACACTGGGTGAACCACATAAATCTGTGTCTCTATTGTATTATGTCTGTTATGTGTTTTATTTCCGCAATTGTTTTATTTTATTGCTCCACGGTCCTGTTTTTATAACATTAGGGAGGCCTGTGACCTCTGCTAATATTTCTGGGGTGACTGAGATTTATATGCCTCACGCCATAGAGACTTCTCCTTGCATATTTTGAAAGAATTCAAGTGTGAAATTCGTTTCATATCCTTGTAGACAGTTGAAGTACTCTGCCCACCCTGGCCGGTGCAGGATATCTCTTGCTTTCTCTGTAACCTGTAGTAAAGTTGGCTCCCTGCGCACACCTTTGCCACCCATTTTGTGAGAAAATGTGGACGACTATCATTCCTAGTAGAAAACTTGGTTAGACCAACACATAGGAAAGTTTACCGAAAATAGCAAATAGCAGAGACAACAAATGTTCACAAATGTGGATATTTATTACAATCATTACTATTTGTGTTGAGAAGCATGTTGAGCGTCCACTCCCCTCATTAATGTAAAGGTCGACCTCGACCATCACCGTAGGGGAGAGTAATGAGTGTAGGTATTGATGGTGAGAGGTAATGATTGTACTGCCACCGCCAATGGGGATCAATGATTTATTTTCAAGCAACATGTTTTAACGGTAATCATTAAATGTTAGTCTGCTTTTGTGGAATTGAAATATACCTATACTCAAAAGAATGCTTTAAGGATACATACGACGAATAAATTAAATCTGTTCATTTAAATAATCTCCCACATATCATAATGTTGTGTCTTTTCAGTTTTATTGAATACAACCAAAATGATAGCCTCGTTATTGAGTGAAGGAGATCGAGAGATACACAGAAACTTGGTAGTTAAGGTAAAATTCAATACCACAGGCAGATCCATTGTTACCAATAGGCGTCCATAGCCTCGACAGGGTTGCCTTTTAACCCTTAGATGAGCCCATATCCCTGATTATTTGAATTGTTTTTTTGTTTTTGTTTTTTCGAAAAGACCATTATCCTGGTTTGGTAGCCAGATAGTGATAATGCCACTCATTAGATTGTAACTTAGGTGAACAAGCCAGCTAGTGATGAGACCTCTTGTCCTTTGATGAGGAAATTTCAAAGTCCATTGCCATGGTGTGGTAGCCATAGTGGGAATGTCACTTAGGTTATTATCCTATGATCATGGTAGGTTGGCTTGTGATGAGACCCCCTATGCTTTTTGAAAAACAATTATTTAGTTATAGATATATTAAATTTTTTCCTAAAAAGACCATTATCATGGTTTGGTAGCCAGATGGTGATAATTCCACTCACTAGATTGTAACTTAGGTGAACAAGTCGGCTCATGATGAGACCCCCTATTCTTTGTGGGAAAAAAAAGAAATTTTATTGATTTTTTTTTTTTAGTCTATGAAGGGAGGCTCATCTACTTCTTAAGAGTAAGGGATGGCGTGAAGAAGTGTAATCATTCCAAGTAAAAGTGTGCCTTAGACTCCTTATTAATTATAATGGTGAGATATCATTTAAGTGTATTTGTATGTATAAGGGAAAATAAACAAATTATGGCGGTTACAGGTTATGAACAAAGCTTAAGATATTTCAAATAAAGTAATCCAAAAAAACAATTTGATAAGTTATGGGAGATAGTCCACAAAATAATGATAGATCGTTGGAAATAATGTTGGTGAAAATTATTCGGTGGAAGTTGTACCCCAAAGGAATGATTTAGCATTCTATCAGGAATGTAGGGAAGGAATGACAATTGTTTCATTCAAAGGAACAACAAGCGCGCAAAAAGAACAACAATTGTTCCATTCAAAGGAACAACAGGCGCGCAAAAGGAACAATGATTATTCCGTTCAAAGGAACAACAGGCACTCAAAAGGAACAACAATTGTTTCGTTCGAAGGAACAACAGGCGTGCAAAAGGAACAACAATTGTTCTATTCAAAGGAACAACAGACGTGCAAAAGGAACAACAATTGTTCTGTTCAAAGGAACAACAGGCAGGAAAAAGGAACAACGATTGTTCCATTAAAAGGAACAACAGGCACGCAAAAGGAACAACAATTGTTCCATTTAAAGGAACAACAAGAATGCAAAAGGAACAACAATTGTTAGGTTTTTAACCATCTGAATAGGTAATTTTTAGAAACCTGGAAATGTATTTTGGTTGAAGTCAAGGTTGATTAGTCATCAACTAAATTCCTTGATGAGTTGGTTTATTTAAAATTTAAGGAGTGGATGGTTTGTTAATGTTATGAATTTCATTATAGTTACCCAATTGTTGTTGTTGAACCATGACACATCCGTTTCTCTGCGAAAGACAGGGTTTGGGTGATGGGATGAAGCAAGAGTTTCGGAACAGAAAAGCGTGCTAAATGAGTTCATTTACAGTTATCCTCTCTAGTTCTGATTTTCTCGAATGACTGTCAAAAGGAAAATCTGAATAAAATCTTAAAAAAAAAAATTTTATATACAGTATGTATAGTGTTAGCAGAATTCAACATTTATGGAGTTGGGGTGCCTGGATTACCTTCCCAACCAGCCACAATTCAAACGGTTGGATCCTTACTTACTTCCTGGTGGAAAGATTCTTTTGAGGGAGGTTAATGATAAAGTCGTAGCCGGTGTCCATTGACCTGAAATGGAGATCTGGACCCATCGATGGTGCTTAACATGACTATGCCATTATCATGGAATTCATTGATTTCATATGGTCCTAGCCACCGTGTCTATAATTTTCCCAGAAAATACTAGAATCTGGAATCATAGAGGAGTGCCCAATCACCTTTTTTAAATGATTTTTTCTTGATATGCTTGTCGTGCCAGGTTGTTCTCTGTTGCTGAATAACAATCGTGCACTCTACAGCAGACAAACGTGCTTCACCCAATTCGTTGAGTTGTTGAAGGCGTTGTTTATGCTCTTTTGTAAGATCCAGTCCAATTTCTTGGGCCATACTTAGAGTCTTGATTTCAAACTCGATTGGAAAGATGGGTTCTTTTCCATAGACTAAATGATAAGGAGAATATCCAGTGTTGTTACGCCATGTTGTGCGATAAGCCCATAAGACATTTGGGAGCTCTGAAGCCCAATTTTGTCTATTTGTTGAGACAGTCTTTGTCAAGATTGCCTCCAAGACTTTATTGGTGCTTTCCACTTGCCCATTTGCTTGTGGATGGTACGGAGAAGTAATTTTGTGTTTGATATGATAATTATCCAGGGTGGTGGTGATTCTATGAGCTGAAAATTATGACCCCCCATCAGTAATTACTTCTCTTGGTAGTCCATAGCGTACAAATAATTTGAAAAGAAATTTGATGACTACTTCTTTTGTTGCATTTGGTAAGGCTTCTGCCTCTACCCATTTAGTCATGTAGTCCGTTGCAACTAGAATATAGCCCTTCTGATTTGACTTTGGATTGAAGGGGCCAATGAAGTCTAGTGCCCATCTCTCAAATGGTTCCACAACTACTTGTGCTTTCAAAGGAATTTCATTAGCCTAACCTAGGTTTCCCATCCATTGACAACTATCACAGGTCTGGACATATTTCTTAGTGTCTCTGAATATTGAGGGCTAATGATAGCCCATATGAAAAATTTTGTGTCTAGTCCCATGGTCTGCAAAATTCCCACCACAGGGCTCATCATGTCTAGCCTTAAGTATGTCATAGATTTCATCATCTCATACACATCTGTGGATCTGGAGATCGGCTGTTGTATGGAAAAGATATTCGTTGATCCAGGCGAATCATGTGCTATGGTGGACGATCAATTTTCTTTCCCTTGATGAAATATGTTTCTGTAATCTTCCTACTTCCAGGTAATTTTCCACATCAGCATACCAAGGTGGCTTTGTAGTAACGACAAACAGATGCTCATCTGGAAATCGATCTTCGATTGTTAAGGAGTAGTCTATTTTGGGTGTGTGGGATAGGAAGTTTGTGACAAGGTTGATCCGGATTTATGTAGGAACACAATGAAATACAAAAATACACATAAACACAGAGATGCAATGGAAATAAGACTTCATTTCATTAATAACAAATGACTGAAATATGCTTATAGACATAATGGAAATAAACTAGCTAGGTGTTGGTAGCTTATCTCTGAGAAGAGATGTGGCCGCTACTTGCATCTGTGAGAAGATGATTACAATGAGGCTCTGAAGGCCCTTTTACAATAAATGGGAATGCCAAAATTCCTAGACATACAAAAACCTAACCCTAGGAGATGAAGTGCCAAAAGTCATGTGGGCCCCGTTTGGGTAAGTTGGTACATCAACTTCCCGGGGTCGTAACGTTTGCATACGATCTTCGTTTTAGGCGTATGATAGCC
>SNQJ01S0164401.1:0-21215 GCA_010110895.2 Picea sitchensis | reverse complement strand
AACACTTACTAAGCTTGGCATAAAGTTGATGTTCCCTCAACACTTGCAACACCAACCTCAAGTGATGTTCATGTTCTTCTTCTGATTTAGAATTGATAAGTATGTCATCCAAGAACACAATGCCAAACTTATCCAAATAATTTATGAATGTGTCATTCATTAAGCACATAAAGACAGTTGGTGCATTGGTCATTCCAAATGGCACCGCTACAAATTCATAATGTCCATACATGGTTCTAAAGGTTGTCCTATTGATGTATTCTTCCTTGATTCTTACCTGATGGTATCCTGATCTCAAGTCTATTTTTGAAAATAGCTTCGCTCCTCTTAGCTGATCAAAGAGGTCATCAATTTTGGGTAGAGGTTATTTGTTCTTCATAGTGGCTTTATCAGCTGTCTAAAGTCAATACACAACCTCAATGTTACATCTTTCTTTTTAACAAAGAGTATTGGTGCTCCCAAAGGTGAAACACTTGGGTGTATGTACCCTTTCTTCAACAGTTCTTCTAGCTTCATTTGTGATTCTTTTAATTTTGGTGTACTCATTATGTAGGGAGTTTTTGAAACTGGGGAAAATCCTGGTACTAAATCAATAGGGAATTATATCTCCCTCTTTGGTGGTGTTCCTGGTATTTCTTGGAATACCTCTTCAAACTCTTGCAATAGTGAGAAATATTCAAGGCTTCGCCCTTTTGTCTTTTATGGTTCCTCCACATGGGTTGCATACAATTGACAACCTTTCCTAAAACATGTCTTCAATTGTAAGGCTAAAATCTCCCTTACAGAGATGGTTCTTGGAATTCCTTTCACAAAGCTTTGTTTTCCTTCTTCATTAAGACATGTAAATTTCTTATCGTGGCAGTCTAGGATAGTATGATGCTTGTCCAACCAATACATTTCGATTAGGATATCATAATATCCTAATGGTATGCGATTCAAATTAGTGATTGTATTTACTCCATTCATATTTATTAGACAACCTCTAACAATCTCATTGATCCTTCTTTTGGTTCCAATGGCTAGCTAAACGAAACTTGGTTTTTCAAGATTACTCTTCTTCAAATGTAATATGTCCACTACTTTAGGATCAATGTAACAATGGCTTTCTCTTGAATCAATTAAAATAGCAACATGATTATTAATGATCTTACCTTCCACTTCAATCATATGGGATTAATGTTCTACTTGTTGATCTTCTAAGGCTGCATATATTATTGGAATATTCATGCCCATGACTTCTACTATTGTAGCCTCTTGGATGTTGTGCAAGGTCTTCATTTTGTCTTCTTTATGAGGGAAATCCTTGTACACGTGGTCTTCTTTGCATCCCCAACATTGGATTGGTGGTCTTCCCCTTTTTCCTAGGGAGTCTTCCTTCTTGGATTCATTCTTAGCAAAATGATCTTGCTAATTTTTATTAAGGTCGTTTCTATTGAAAGGAGGTTTGCATCCCTTCCTTCTCTAATCATATTTCTCTTTCTTATTATCCTTCCAAGACTTCTGCAAGGATTTTTTTCCCTTTCCTTGATCATACAATTACTTAGCATTCGTAATGGTCTCTGTCTAAGTTCTAGGATCATCATATTGAATCTTCTCTTTATAAAAATATGGCAGTCCACTCAAAAACCTTTGTATCTTCACCTTCTCATCATTGATAAACCCCACATATTTTAACAAACCCAAGAGCTTATTTTCATATTCTCCCATGGTCATGCTCCCCAATTTGAGTTCAAAGAACTCTTGCATATTATTTCCCTAGTAGTGCTATGAAATATACTTCTTCTAAAAAATATATCTTGAACTACTTCCAAGTGATCCGATTCTCATTAATGTTCTCAACTTGCTTCAACTAATCCCACCACATGACAACTTTTCCAAGCAAATAGTATGTGGCAATTCTCGCTTCCAGATTAGAGAATTAGTTGTTCAACTAAAAATACTTCCTGATTCCAAGAAACCAGGCTTCAACATCATCTTCTCATTCCCTTTTGCCATCAAAGGATGGTGGCTTAATCTTCCTCAACTCTCCTTGCAAACCGTCCATCTTATGTCTTATTCTTTGATGTCTAATAGGAGACACTTCTGGACTGCTTCTCGAATCCTCATATGCATAAAAGTTACTTGTTGAGTAAGGAGGTGAGTGATGTCTACGAGTTATGTTAGCACTTATTGAATGATTGGATCTTTTGTAGTTCTCTCTTCTAAGACGAACAAAAATTTTCTCACACAAGAAATATCCAAAATACTTGGAATATAACACAATAATCCATGTAGGACTGTGAATATAAAAGAATGTATAAAATATAGATTGATAATGATGAGATGATTACAGTTGAGAATGAGGGCTCATTTGTATACCCTCATCGGGGTTCCTTTTCATGAATAGACATGTCCTTTAGATAAGACAAGTATTTTCATTTATGAAGTATTAATTATTATTATTTAATAATTATTTATTTACATCTATTTCTATATATTGTGTTCATAACATTGCCTTCCCCTTAAAAATGCTTTGTCCTCAAATCATACTTAGGGAAGACTTATCTCTTGCTTTGGCTTGTAATATTGTCTCTTGATTCTTCATTCTTGAGTTTAATGATCATTGTGGACTTGAGATGATAGGATCTTCTAAGCGCTGAGCATAACTGTTGAATTGTAAAGGAGTCTCCCCACCCTAATTCGATCTTCTACAGAATTGTAAAGGAGTCTTCCCCGGTGTTGTAAACCTACAGCTCTGACACCACTTTGTAACATACCCCATACTAGAGTGACAAAAATACTCACTCTAATACCGATTTGTAATGTACCCAACCACCAGTAGGCTGGGCATGCTATCTCAAGAACGCTCTTCTTGGATCGATTTCAGATTTCTGATACCAATTAATTAACAAAGAATCATAAAAGGAATGCATGCAATAATCAAGATTCATGTTACACCATAAAAGAAATGAACCATATCCCATGCACATAATAACCAACAAGCATGCACATTATATATACATATCTCAGAGATAATAATCAATACATAGCGAAAATAAATATACAAGTAGAGAAACACATGACATAGAGCACTTATCTTTAATAAAACCAATCACCAACTAGCTACAGACCAAGGACGTTCCACCCAACCTTAGACATTTTTGTTCCAAGTCTCAACAATAGGTCACCCTCGAGCCAGGGCTATGAATCCACAAGGACGGGTCTCGGACCAACACTCAAGTTTCCCAAACCAGTCATCAATCAAGCTCTAATAGGTTTCTCAAACACACAACAAAATCTAGTTTACTTGCTCTCTTCCCTTCAACCTGCACCACCCAAATAAAATGAACCCCCTTCATTGTCACGTAGTCCCTCAAGTTATCCACCTCTTTCTAGGGCTCACCTCAGGATTCACAATCGTGAACAAGGTTTATTAGTATGACAATGCATCTCAGGCCTACATGCATCAAATCATTGTTGGAGTACTTCAATAATTCCTATAGCCAACCAACCATGGCTTCTTACCTTTAACAATTCGTTTTCCTTTTTCCCATGTGAAAGCAAGAATGAGAAAGAAGAGTGAATTAGGTAGGAACGACTCCCAAAACCAACTTGAGAATGAATGAATGGCTAACCAATTGAACCCCAAACATCCCACATGTAAGATTTAAATAGAAAAATGCCCAAGGCACAACATGGTCTCCCCAAGAGACTCACGTGCCCCCTCATTCACCCTCCAACACAAACGTGGGTAAACAAATAATTAAAATTATAAAGGTTTATCCACTCAGCTTCCCCCTTTCTCATGGAATCATAGCCCCCTATAACTCTTGTCCTTGTTTGTCTCGTAGCCAACGATGTATTTATTTTTAACAATGATCAAAGTATTACATTTCATAGGCACTCTAGCCCCTTTTAGTTTTATACAAACTCCAAAATTTTCATGAATAAACAAAATACATTATTAAATTGGGGACTCAAAACCAAGGTATTACAACAAACTAGGAAATATGTGACTTCGACGAGTTGAATAATCTATCATCTCGATGAACTTAGAAATTTTTACAATGATGAACTTATTTATTGTAGAAATCTGTGTTCAAACCAAGAATGAATCTGGACCATTGATCTCAAGACAAAAATGATCTCAACCATCCATTACACTAAGCTTCATGACCACCATGAAACACAAAATTCAACCTCCCATGCCAACTTTTAACTTTGCAACTTCCAAATTGATGCAAATGATCATCTCTTCGACCATTATGAGTGCAAATTTGACCTGAATTTGCTAAGAAATTTGGGGATTTCACTTGGATTTTACCATCCTCCCCAAATTCAACATAGAATAAAAGTATGCAACCATGAATTGATCGAATTTTGTTGATCTTTTTCCCATACGAGTCTAGTGTTGAACTAAAAGCTCTTATAACAATTGTAAAATACCCTTGCTTACTGAAAATGGAATTAAAAATGCCCTATGCATATGAAATAAAACAAGGGGTGGGGGAGGCCCATGAAATTATAACAAACAACATGCTGAAATACTCATATAAATAACAACATATATAAAACCATGAATGCATGTATACTCAACAAACATAACAACATTAAAATTAACATTTACACGATGGAAATAAATATGATAAAGATAATAGAAAACTTATCTTTAATTTGTTGAACCAACTAAGTATGTACAGGGGATGTTTGATCCAAAATGGATTCAAAGAAGGTTAAGAGAACTCAGAATGCACAGAAGCAAATCAGAACACTCAGAATGGCTCCAACAGATAGCAAAAGGGAAAAAAATCAAAGTTCCTAAAACTCAGTGAAAATTGCATAATCACGATTAGCGCATCGCAAGATTTCTAACGGCGCAAACGACTCGTCAAACAGAGTTACAGATCAAAAGTTATAAGCGGTCAAAGTTCAGTCAAACTTTGTCAAACAGGCAAAAGTCAAAGTGACACGTGGCACAACTGCAAGGGTGACACGTGGCATAGATGAATTGTCAAGATGACATGGCATGGCAGACACATGGGCATGTTCGGTGACGACACATGTCAACTTCATTGGCAAATCATATTATGACAAGTGACAGTTTTGGTGGACCAGTTATATGGTGCCACGTGGCCCAGTCATGGACTACCACGTGGCACCCCTACCATGGCTGGAATGTGAAAAAGATTATTCAGCTCCCCAAGAGTCGACATTGTGACCTCCAACAGCCCAAAGGCCCCACACTCACGTGCTAACCACTACACCAAGCGATGCTCCTTATTTGTAATGTGGGGAAATATTTATTTAAGTTGTAAGAATGTTTTGAATGGAGAAGGAAAGGGCTAGGCCTTCGGCCCAGCCCTTGGTCCCATACCACACCATGCGACCATCTGCCATATGATATTCCGCATGTCCACCATTATAGCTGCCTCCATACATAATTCACCACTATAAATAGTTATTCCAATAGTTTAGGGGCACATGCCAAAACCATCCGCCACATGTAGCAAACGGTCCACCATTTTAGCGGCTCGCCCGCCAATTTTAGCCTAGCCAACAGATCTATTGTAACCATTAGCTAAAATGGGGAGGCCCGTGGGATTCGACCCTGGGACCTCCACCAAACTAGTGACTTAATATAGCTCATCTAACCACCATGGCAACCGCCACACTTATTGTGTAATCACCAACTTTTGGTATAAAAAGGGGGCGTCCGCCAGAGTTCACACACAAGAGAACATGGAGAAGGGGCAGGCTGAGCGCATCCATACAGTACGGATTTGGGCATAGTTTTTTATATTTTGGCACGGATTTCAAGATCTGTCAGTCATTAATTGCAGGAGCAGTGGCACGGAAACCGAGGCAGGGGTGTCTTGGGGGCCTGAAAGTGTCCGACTCGGATTGAGGCGTGGAGACAGACATTTTTAGGTAAAACGACTCCACAGACACAGTGGTGGTGTTATTTTTCTGATCTTAGCAAAGCTTCTATGGATTAACTCCAGAATGAGGTATACTTATGTATTTTGCCCAATTTTGTGGAGTTAATAAAAAGACCTACCCATTTGAGAGCAGGACCCAGAGACATAGTCCACCAGGGACGAAATCCATTATCAATTTCTTTGTGTTCATATTGCATGATTGTGTCTCTTTCATTTTGAGTTTTTCCTTCTTTATGGTGTATTTTTGTTTATGCTCATTTTATGCAATTCTTTAATAAGTCACCTGACGAAAAGATCTTGGATCAACGTTCCTCCCAACCATAGGCTTTTTGTTCACTTTCTCTCAACAACAAGCCACCCCCGAGCTGGGGCTATGTGCCCACAAGGAGGTTCTCAACAACAAGCCACCCTTGAGCTAGCGCTATGTGTCCACAAGGAGGTTTGGCCCTCTTGGTTGTCCACTCTCCACATTCAACATCCCAAAATCCAAGTTCTACTCTAACAACAGTTCCAATCCACCAACTCTCTTCCCCTCAACTTGCACAACCCAAGGAATGGGATCCCCCTTCTCTGGCACATAATAATTTGAGCCTTCCCACTTCCCTCCAGGGCTCCAGTGCACTCGGTTGGATAGGAATCTCATAGTTGGGGACTCTAGGAACTCGCAACTGCTCTAAGAGTGCTCACAATAGCCTTTGCAAGACTCTTGAGCCATTTCCTCCACGATAAATGTAAATTACATGCATGCATCCTTCTTTCTTAGCATAAAATTCATCCCAACAAGCTAACTTTCCATGGCTAGCATGGTTGGTGCTCTTCCCAGCACCCAACTCCTCTCTTTCTCTCCAAAACTAGCAAGTAAAAAATGTCATCTCTTCCTACTTGAAATTCCTTCTTCTCCCAATATGCTTGCTTGACTCTCACTCTTTCCAAGATTGATTGTACTCATGCCCATGCTCTCAATAAATTTTTGAGGTGACTCCCACGCCCAACCTCTTACATGAATTCAATTATTGAGTGTCTAAGAATTCAAAGGGAGGATTTGATGGCAATGACACATTAACTCAGGAAAATGACATGGATTTTCCCTTGGACCCCCCTTTAGCCCCCTCTCTTGTGGAATCATAGTCCCCCATCGTTTCCATCTCTCTTGTATCATAACCCGTGATTTTCATCTTATTTAGTAATTGCAATGTACAATTTTACATAGCTCAACCCTTGGCCATATTAACATATCGGCCCACCATCCTAAATCAAATTTGCACAATTACATTATAATTCATGGGGACTAAAATTGGGGATGTTACATAGGTGAGATTGATGCCCTTAAACTAAGTCAATGGTACAACAATTAGAAGTCTATTTTAACACACATGAAATTGTTGAAAAGCAAAGAATGTGTTTAACTCAACTAAAGTTAGAAGGCCATGCATTGACATGGTGAAAGTGTCATGTAACTAGTCATGGACTTGAGAAGGGCCCATTGGTGATTAAATGGGATGCTTCCAAGAATGTCATTAAGTCTCAATTATATATTATTGGATATTAGGAAGAACAAAATATTCAATGGAATTTATTTCAGTGGAGACAAGGATAGTTTGTTTAAGAGTGTGCCACTAAGTTTCATAAACGAGTGATCCAATTAGGTATCTCTCCCAAACACTTGGATGGATATTTTCCCATATCCAAACACAGGTGAATTTTTCAAGCCAAAGACCACATATGAATCTTGTGTGCATTTCCAATATATTAAAGGAGACAAAAATAAGAGTTTCTTGATTGAACTACAAATGATAGGTATATAGAATATAGGGAAGGTGGAAAGTAAAAGGAAAATGCAACAAAATTGTTAGTAGTTTCCCACGAAGGCACTCCTAAAATCTACTGCAATACTTGTAATGTCAATAATCACTCAAAAGAGAATTGATGGAAGTTCCATCTAGAGATGTGTCCTAAAAGGTTTTGACCAAAGAAGAATCTACTAGTTAAGGATACCGACCTAGAGATAGATGGCAATTCCGACTAGGAATGTATGGTTTCCTTTTCTATTGGGAATGCACATTGCCCATGCAATGGGATTTTTGAGCATGTATATGTCAAAAATAGGGAATGAGCATTGAGCAACTATAAAGAGGATCTTCAGGTATTTGCATGGCACTACAAATTATGGAATTTTCTACCAAGGAAGACCTGGATCAGACAAAGTGTTATATGTACATGGATTTGTTGACGTAGACCAGGCTAGAGATCTGGATGGTAGAATATCTATAAGTGGTTACATGTTTAACCTTTTGGAGGAGAAATCAATTGGATGAGAAAGATACAATATGTAGTTGCACTCTCAACTACAGAAGTTGAATACATAGTATCCACTCTTGCAAGTAAGGAAGCTATATGGTTACATAGATTGTATTTAGGTATTGGGTTTGTACAACAAGTTGTAATGTTAGAGTTTGATAGTCAGAGTGCAATCATTCTACCAAAGAACCTTGCTTATCATTCTAAAATGAAACATATTGATGTCAATCCCACTTTGTGAGAGACATGGTCGAAGACAAGAAGGTGTTGCTAGTGAAGGTTTTGTCACTTTGGAGAATGTTGCAGACTCATTGACGAAGTCTATTAGTATTGATAAGTTATCTTGGTGTAGAGAAGCAATGGGCATTGCTGCCCTGAATTATTGATCTTGTAAAACTTGACCCTGTGTATGCAAAGAAAACAACAAGTGAGAAAATGTTTGGATTGTGTTATATTCTTTGCGTGGTTAGCCTCATGCATTGGAGATGGCTATTACCCCTTCCCTTGGGGTTCGAGATGGGCCCATGAAAAAAATGTGGGGATTTGTTTTGGTTTGTTTTGCATGTTTGGTGTTTTTCGGTAGTTTTTTGCATGTTTTGGTGTTTTTCAGCCAAAGTTTTGTTGGCCCATTGTAATCTAATTATGGTTAAGGAATTAGGGTTGCAATCTAATCAAGGTTAATGTTTTAGGGATGTTGCAAAATCCTATATATTGTATTATAAATGGTGAAGTCATTATAATGAGAAAGAAAGGTGTGGCTCTAAGGTTTGATGAGTTTCCCAGTGAAGGGTTTCTAGGGTAAATCTTTGAGTATTGTGTGTGTATTTTGTTGTTATTCTTTCTATTTTTATAAAGAATATGTATGCATTATTTTACTCTAAAGGTTTAAAACTTATATTTTCTCTGGATAAAAAAGAATTGACTTGGAGAAGTCTCGGTAAGGAGAAAAGAGGGATGATTGAACTCTTTAACATCCAAATTCAATTGAACCAAATCAATGTTGATTATTTATTTGATCTAGGGTCTTAGTCAAAGATGACTCAATCGAGCTAGTCAAAATATTAGGATTTGAGGTTAGAGATGATTCTCAACCTATTCACTAGGATAGGTGAGTGGGGAGGTGGAATTTAGAGTCTTCAAGCAGTGCAACTTAAAGTTTCACATAAATGGGAACTTCTTAGATGAAGTAGTGACATATGTGATTCTAATGAAGTATGTAGTCATATTGACATGTTCATACCTATAGATCAAAGATATGATGTTCAAAATAAGCAATTGGTCAAAGATGGAAATTTTGTTGAAGTTGAGGCACATAAGGGAAATTCAAAACTCTCATTAATAAGTCCACACCAAGCCTAGAGGTTGAGTGGTACGAATGAGAAGTTTGTGTCGTTGTGTTTGAGAGGAGAAACAACAAGAATAAATTAAGATGGAGATACAAGCATATTTGAAAGGATGTGATAGCAAGCCAAAGCATCAACTAGAACAATTGATAAAATCCTATAAGTAAGTGTTTCAATAACCTAAAGGAATGCCTCCTAAGAGAGAGTTTGAACATGAGATTCAATTATTGCTAGAATCTCCATTTCCCACTAAAGTATTGTATCAATAGTCTATGTTGGAAGTCAATGTTCGATGAATAAGAATTTGCAACAATGCTTGGAGCAAGGAGTCATTAAACCTAGTGCTTCAACATGCAAATCACCCATCATAACTGTACCAAAGAAGGTTGGAAGTTGGAGAATGTGTATCGATTACTGAGCACTAAACAAAATAATCATTATGAATCGTTATCCATTACCAAGGATCAACAACTTGTTGGATTAGTTGCAATAGGCTAAGTACTTCACCAAGCTAGACCCTAAATCTAGATACCACCAATTATGTGTCAAAGAAGAACACATTTGGAAAACAACATATAGGACATGGGTGGGTGCACAAAGTCGGTTCCCTTTTTCATTGCAATAGGAACATGTGCTCATTAGTTTTTTAAGAACACACACATGCATAAGGAACATGGACACATTCCTATTTAAATAGCATTGGCCCTTACCAATGCTCCATTCAAGCTACTCAATAATGGATTATAAGAGTCCACATATTTTTTTATATATAAAAATCAACACACACACATTAAAAATGTGTGCACATTCCTTAGCTCACACACATTAAGAATGTGTGCATGTTCCTATTTGTGAAAACATATAAGAAAAATTTGACTCCCTTTTATTCATTTCCTCACCAACTCGTGACAATTTTTCCTTCACCAATGTGAGTGCACTTTATCATCTAGGCCCAAAATTGGTGAGGAAAAGAAGGGCCCATACATCAACATCATTGGTACTCAACAATTTATGGAGAGATGTCATTTCTAGGTATATTTGATTTTAAATTTGAGATGTCATTTTTATCATTTTTAAATTCTATAAATTTACTTATTTTGTAAGAAAATGTTGTTATTGTTTAATTGCAATTGTTATTACATCACAATGGACAAAAACCCCGATGAAGACCCAAACCCTAACTCCCAAAAAAATCAATTCAATGAAATTAATCAATGTCTAAATGAACTTAAAAACCTAATTGAGGAGCTTAGGAATGCAAGAGAGACATCCTATATTATATTGGCCACTTCACTTGACATCATCGATGCTTCTATTGGCCATGACTATGGCCAATTATTTGATATATCCAAATATAGGGCTATGATGAGACAATAATATCCGATTGGCAATAGTAAGGAAGATGTAAAAACATTGAATATAAGCAAAGAGAGTATTGTTTAATTGTTCATTGACCCTAGAACCAACCAACTACCTAATCTGAGAAGGACATGTCTCTACATGGATTGGTGCACATTTCTAGCATGGAGAGACAAGTGGATGGATCGATGGTTTATGGTATTTCATAAACCTCCTTGTAATAATGGAGGTTCCATTGTATTTTCTTCGAAAATTATGGGCAAAGTTCATTTTGGTCACCATGTAAATTATTTTGATATTGGAGAATTCCAAGGGGTTGGTTTTGGCTCTTCTTAGGATTGAGCAATCATTGGGTGTAACCCATTGAGAGGGTTGCCCACTCCTAGGTAATTTCGCCCCCTATCTACATCAACTTGGAGATAGCATTTGGGACAATGGTACTATGGTATCATCCCTAGTACACTAGTACTATTGCTAGCTAACCAAATATTCCAACATACGAACTTAGGTAGAGCTGTCCAAACCCTTTTAAAAATAGGTTTGTTGAGAAGATACCCCAGATAGTGTGACTTCCAACAACCAATGAGGTGTTATAAGGAGGATGACCATCGAACTTTGCGACTAATCCCCTACAATGCAGATTGCTAGAAAAACTTGTTGAAGGCACACTCTAAAAAAAGGTGAAAAGAAAATTTGTTAGAGGAACAACAAATAATGCACATGGAAGGCCCTTGCATGCCTCTTTTGCTTAGATTTCCCCCAATGAGTATATTCACGTGAACTAATGTCCAACATAAGATATTAACATTGGGTAAACCATCAATATTCCAAATGTGATGCCAACTACCTGTTTTTGGGGGGATCTCAAATTGGAAGAGTTGATATTCATAGCCTTTTTGGACCGAGTAATCTTGTGATCCCCATCCTCTGGAATCCGATTTTGCTAGTTTTCTAGGAGCACATCCATGGAGACAGAGAGAAAGAGAGAAAATGAGATATTATTGGTGTGTTGGAGCGACCCTAAAGTCCTAGACTTGCCAACAACCCGTAGATCTTGACCAGGAAGAAATGTCAAAGAGCGAGATCTTACCTTGATCTTGACCCACCTTGATGTTAGCACATGTTTCAAAATATTTTGGGATTTCCAAGGATTTACCAACACTTCTCCCTAGGCCTTGATATTCTCCAAATGTCTCCCTTTTTTGTTGAGCCTATTTTTATATCTCTTCTCATTGGATCTCCTGATCTTTTTTGTCATCCCTTATGTTTTCCTGCCCCAACATTGCTAGGGCTATAAGATTATTTAAATTGTTTGTGATTGGGGAATTGGGTGATGCATATGCCTTGGTTGTGCTTATGTTTGTGGGAGTTGTCATTGCCTTTTATTATTGGTTTTCCATTTTTTTTCTTGTTAATTTAACATATATATATATATATAATGTAACAATTCATATTCATGATATTTGTTGCATTTAAATTGTAGTTGATCATAACTAACTACTAAATGTGAATTCAACTATTTAAATTTAGTTGGATTTCCATTGGGAGACCCTTTTCTAGATCTACCCATGCATATTTTTGGGTGCAAGCATATTCATTGCTTGTGGTTATGATTTATTCATGTATTTTTCATGGCTATTTCTAATACCTTGAAGAGTTGGGTTGTCCCAAAATATAAGAGGAAAGTGGCAAAGTTTTAGCCACACATGCACAAATATTGGGATATCCTCCTTAGGGTTATAGTCTAATGGTCGATGGTTCAAATACACACCTCAAGGCCCAAGAAGGGACATCCTCCTTAGTGTTGTAGTTTGAAGATCAATGATTCATATACACATCTGAAAGGCCCATGACATAAGGCACGATCTTTCCTTCCTAAGCTAGAAAAGGAATGAGTAAAATCCTCTCCCATAAAGATAGTATTGTAGTTATATTTTCATGAGTGGAAGTTAATAGGCGAGTTTCTAGTATTTTTGGAGATGGCCAAAATGTGGTGAACTACCTTGGCATTGCTAGCATTGCTCTTTCGAAAAGATGACAACATTTTGTTTTGGTGTTGATTGCGCTAAAAGGCACTCTCTGCAATCCAAGTGGGGTAGATGTGTTGCATGTGTAACTCTATCGTGTTGGCTAAAAAATTCAAAGAACAAAAATTAATAATATTTTCATAAACGGCCTATTAATCAAACTAAACAAAAATAAATTAAATATAAATAAAAGTATCTTATTAAAACAAACTATATCAACCAAAATTAGTATACACTGAAAAGTAAACATTGGAAGTAGTGTTAATAATGCCTTACCATATTGAGTGTTAGATTAGATAGAAATAATATATCTACGTTGAAACAAATAATATCAATCAAGATTAACATATTTTAATAAGATTCTAGATTCCATTCCTTATACCACAATTAGATTGTGNAGTAGTGTTAATAATGCCTTACCATATTGAGTGTTAGATTAGATAGAAATAATATATCTACGTTGAAACAAATAATATCAATCAAGATTAACATATTTTAATAAGATTCTAGATTCCATTCCTTATACCACAATTAGATTGTGATCCTCATCATATAATATGTATTTACATTAAAAAATAATATGATAATAAATTCAACCCTCATTATAACAACTATTACAACATATTCATTATGAACTTAACATGTTATTTATGGGAATAGAAACCGGGTGGAGAGGATAACAATCATTCCTCACAACCATTATCAGACTTATCTCTCTGTTATATGTTTCATTAGTATATATATATGCGAGAACCGTATCAAAAGTCTCGGGCCTTTGAAAGACAAGGTTTCCACTTTTGCGATTCTCTTAGTTCTAGCTAGTCATTGCATGAGCAGTCGGCTAGGAGCCTATTCAAAATTCTCTCAGAGAACTAGAATTAAACACCCTTCTTTTCTATGCAGTGATAGTTATTACTATCTTTAAAGTTATGGATCGCTCTATGTCTTTTAAAGAAGTAAGAGATGTTGAATGCAGTACTTTTGAAAGTAGCCTTAGTTCCATGTTCTCCGATAAAGTTGTTGAAAGGTATTTAAGTTTAACACATTCTGATCCCATAACTTGTCTCATGATCCACCACATGCCCTCCATTAAGACATTAGATCCTAGACTCTAAGACGTCTATAAAGGTATGA
Organism: Picea sitchensis; assembly: GCA_010110895.2. NCBI lineage: Eukaryota > Viridiplantae > Streptophyta > Pinopsida > Pinales > Pinaceae > Picea > Picea sitchensis. The sequence continues at coordinate 7,136 of SNQJ01S0164401.1, read as the reverse complement.
GACCACATGGATCTCCCAAATATGGATTGGGTTACATAGAACAATGTGACAAAGTTATTCCAGCATGCAGATTTGATAATCCCATACCCCCATCTCTCCAAAGACCAAATATTTATGAAATCCATAAATTTCACTCTATCATGATGGGATGTCCAAAAAACACCATTGAAGAAAAATGGATAAAGAAAATGCTAAATTGGGATCTTTTTACTCATCCAGAGTCAAAAGAATTCAATCTATCCGTCCCTAATGAGGAAAAAACCCGTATGTCTCAAGAATGGCATACATTTATCTCCAAAAATAATCTTTGGATTTCTTTCTATGTCTGGAAACAAAAATTGCAAAATCCAACAGTCCAAATGTTAGAAGCAGGAAGTCCTTCTAGACATGAATGGAAAAATCTGGAAGGAAAACTAGTAGAATCAACATCCACCTTCCCACTTTTCAAAGGAATTATCCTTGAAGATGGCAGGAAACAAGCTAGAGTTGTGCCTCTTATGTTGGCAAATGAAGCTGCTCAACTATCTGGTTTCGAAAGAAAAGTACAGTCTATGTCCGAACAGATAAACTGGACTAATACAGCCTTGAGAGGAATGGCTACTCACACTTTTGTAACAAATGATTATGCTCGAAAAGGACAAATCAAAGATCTACAAGTTTCTACAAACACAATAGTCCAGTCTGTAAACCAATTAAACAATAGAGTAATGGACATTATTGATTGTGTTGAAAAAACACAAGAGTTAGTAAAGCAGAAAACTGACGATTTTGCTAAAAATCACGAGGAATTAATGGAAGGATTAGGAAAATCTTTTTCAGTAGTGGGAAAAACTCTCTTAAAAATACAAGAGAAAGATACTCATCCTGATAAACCAAATCCTCAGTCTTTTATTCTTCCCCACACACTCATATCTATTATTTCTCCTGTATATATCCCAAAAGAAAAAGAAATTCAGAAAAAATTCCCAACTCATTTTCCAACAGAAGACGTTGATCCCTCTTCCTCTACCAATCCAAATCTTTCCCTAGTCTCCATCCAACACTCTTCATATGAAAATATATCTCATCATATGAGCAGACCACCAACACCTAATCTTCTTGGAAAAGGAAAAATGCCTGATTCACAGTCATTTGGTGAAGAATGGTTTCTTGAATGGAATATAGATGGTTTGTCTATTGGCCAAATTCGCCAATTGCTTGACAAAATGTATGTTTCTTACAAAATAATGTGTATGAAAGGGAAAACTGAAATAGAGGCATGCAAATCTTTGATCCAATGCTTCATGGGAACTTTGAGTAAATGGTGGGAAATTATCTCATCTCCAATAATGCTAGCAAAAATGGAAGAAAAAGTACTCAAATATGAGCAAGGAGATGTAGTTTATCACCTTAATGGAACACCACAGAGTAATATGATTGGAGCCCTTACCACACTAATCCTATAACATTGGTGTGGGATAGAAGAAGAAATTGCTAACAAACATGAACTGATATTAATGAATATCAAATGTAGAAAGATGTTTGAATATGAAGAATTCCACAAAGAATGGACCCAAAGGATATATGAAGTAAAAGATAGCCATAATCTTTTGTGGAAACAAGTATACCTTGCCGTCATTCCTAGCAAATTTGTTGAATATCTCAAAATGCAAGAAATCTTCAAATTACCTTATGAAATGTATACTTGGGGTGAAATTTACTCACTCATCACCAAAGCCTTGATAGGATTATGTACAAATATGAAAGTCCACAAGTCTCTCCAGAAATTGTCTCATTTACCAGATAGTAAATCTATCTGTGAAAAATATGGACTATATATGGCTGACCCTGTCAAGCAGAGAAAGAAATCAAATAAGCACCAACACAATATGAAGACAACAAAAGATAGATGGAATCCGGCCAGAAAATCCAGGTATACACAAAGAACTCACTACTTTAATCCAGAAGATATAAAACTAAAAACACATTAAGCGCAAGAAAGATAGAAAGTACAATGTTGGCTATGTGGTAAATCTGGACACATTGCAAGCTCATGCCTAGAGGGAAAAAATTCAAGAAATTCTAAAGGGAAAATATCTGAACAAAGGGCCAGAGAAGCACAACAAAAGGCCGACATAGAAATTGAGCGACAATTAACANATAGAACACACTGTAACAGGTGTGGAGCAAATGATCATACCACAAACCAATGTCCTCACCATCCTTTTGTTAAAAGAGAAGAAGTTCATCTTCTCCATGAAGGTTGTTGCTTAGAATCAACAGATACTTCAGAATTTGAGTATGCTTCATCCGATGAAGAAATTTTCATGGCTCATCATTGCCATTGCAATGATCCTAACTATTGTTTATGTGAAAATTCTTCTGGTTCAGATTCAGCATCAGACTCTCCGAAGCACAGAGAAAAAATAAAAGTATGTATGTGGCAAGACACATGTGATCAGGATGCTCAAATGCTAGCACAAATCAAATCTTTACCAGAAGGGGAAATGAAGAAAGGTCTTCTAGAATCATTTTTAAAAACAATGGCCTCTGAACAGAAACATAAAGATCCAAGAGTTTCTTCTTCAAGAGGTACAAAGCCTTTATTTTTAGATGCTTCATTTGAAAGAAATACCAAGTCTTTTATCAAGCATAATAAGGAGACCAAGCTCCAACATCCTTCTTTCATTGATTTGGCTAAAGAAGTATTTTATCTAAAGAAAGAAGTTGTAGAACTTCACCTCAAGCTTAATCAATATGAAGAAACTTCTGAAGATTCATATAAAGTTGATTCTTGGGCTCGCCAAGAAATAAAAGATTTAAAAGAACAAGTGACGTCATCTCCTCCTCCACTTGAAGATGTTCCCAATGAACAAGGAAATAATCTACACATCGCCAGACATGATCCCAACCATTTACAAGGGTTAAATGCTATGGAAATATTGACTATCCAATACCAGAAATACCATGTTGAAATCATTATAGAAATTGAAGGAGAAATCTTCTTCCTCAATGCTCTGTTAGATATTGGTTCTGACATGAATTTATTCAATCAAGATTTGATCCCTTCTAAATACTGGCTCCTTAATAAATATTTTGATGTAGGTCTGGGAAATGCTTCTACCAATATTAGCTTTGAAGTTCCTAAGGCATTAATATGGTTTGACCAATGTTCCCTTGGTATGAAATTCCTCCTCATTGATCTTCATGTAGATTGTGTCCTAGGAACTCCTTATCTTACAGTTGTTGAACCACATGGGTCAACAAGAACATCCTTAGGTCATATAGCCTATTATCTCACCATCCCTAGTCTTATAAGCAATGGTCCTCCTGTCAAAAAAATACTTCCATTCATTTCAAAACCACAGATAAATATTGTCTTTTTCCCAACCACAAGTCTTATCATTATAGAAACCTGGGATGATTTGAATAATAGACCAGCAACAAAGCATATTGATGATAACCTTGGATGGACAAAATATCATCAAAATTGGGCACCACACTGGAAATTGCATTGGTCTGAAGGGATTGAGTTTGGGCTCCCAGGATTCTCTTCCAATACTAGCATACATGTAATTCCACCTCAACATCTTATAGGAAGAATGCACCAGGCGCCAACCCTTGCAGCCAGAGAAAAATTGGTAGAAATGGGAGATATAACCAGACTACGCTCTACATTGAGGAGATGGTATTGTCAAAATCTACAATAATGATAGACTACACTAGACCATTCTTATTTTGTTATCAACCGAATGAGATCTCTACAGTCTTGGCCACAACAAGATCCTTCTCAAAGACTTTTTGAAATCAATTATCATCAATACAAGGCTATGTGGGACCACATGTGTTTATGGCGCGATAGATATAGATATTATTACTGCATGACAAAATTTTCAACTAATTTCATAAATAACACTAATCCTGAACCATAATGGCTTGAAGCATGGTGGAAAAAGTTTGGTTTAAACTCAAGTGCCATTCATCCAGATGTCATAGAAACTTGGCAATTTGTCCACCAAGTAACTCTGTCAGATAATGTTCATCGTCTTGGCCAAATCTCCAATATTGGTTTCATGAACATGTTCATAGATGAAAAGCATCCTTGGGTCATCAGAATCAAATATGTCCTTCAACAAGAAGAAGATAGCAATGAAGACCCAAATATGTACCGGGAGGTTTTTACACAACATTGGGATCCATATCGTTTTAACCATTTTCATGATCATCCTGTTGAATAAAGGTTATTAGTGGGACCTGTCCACTATCATGTCTTATTGGCCAACAGTGGTGTCAGTCGATTTCCATGGGTTCACGATACGAACTCCACTTTGTACAAACTCTTGTTGTTTATCTGTTGCAAGGAATCTTGGAAACCCCGAGCACTTCTCTAGCTTTTGGGGTGGTTTGACCTGCATTTCCAAGGAACTTCCAAATACGTGGAAAGATGGTTAGAATCTTGGTTGGATGGCTCTTGCATGGTCTCTTTGCCCAGTATACAACAAATCTAGAAAGTAGATTTGATTCTTAGGGGAATAAGTCGAATGTCTTTTCAAAAAATGATTCCTTTCTCCAAAAACTTGTATATAAGGAGAAGGGAGGTTCATAGCAAAGGGTCTCAGTTTTTAGTCAGTCTGAGTCTTATAAGCTCCCTCTCTTTGAGATTTGAGTCTTTCTTTTAAGTTTCTTTGATAAGCCTGCATGATTCTGGCTCGGCCAACACGAACCTAAAGTGACAGAAGCATTTAGTTTTAGTCTATCAGTCTGTGTGTAATGTTTTGAGAGAGAGCATCCTGTGCTCAAATTCAAGTCTGTAAACCCATGTCGTTTTGGCTCATATAATACAAATCAGTTTTTGCATGTTTATCTCTGAAAATTGTTTATTCTCTTGTCTGTGTATTTTGTTATTTTTGTTTGCCTAGTAAAGCGATCGTTGGAAGTTCACTGGAGCTTGTTGCCCGAAAGTTCACTTAGAAGATTGTCAGAAGTTCATTTAGGTCCTGAAGAGCGTCGTGGTAAGTCCCGCTAGGCAGGTGGTCGCTAAGGGCAGTAAGGTGTTGGATTGTTCGAAGGTTCAAGCTAGGATTTTCTTGGGTTCATGTCACACACCCCACTACGACGTAATAATTTTTTGCCTTTTCTCGAGGGACAGAACATCCAAAAACCTATGGAACTTAGCACAGGATCCAGACGCCACCTCTGCCTCGACAGAGTCTCTGCGCGACCTCCCGGTCTTAAGGATCATTCAGTTCCTTTTATGAGCCGAAGTGGCCTCTTTTGATTTCCAGCTGAAATCTTCTTCCAATCGATCCACAGGTCCTTTCGGAAGCTCCCCTGTGCGAACAGCACTAGGCGCAAGCTCCACCCTCTCTGAGTGACCACAGTGCTATGACCAAGGCCTATTCCCGAAGGCACTTGTCGCAACTCGCCATCTCGCGAGTTCGTGAGTCGAAGCTCTCGACTCCTCCTTTCCAATCTTGCAATACCCGAGATCATGAAATGGGTATAGCTCCCTTTTGTCAGTGCCCTCCACACGTGACCATCGGCTAGGCTAAACACTAGCTCCCGTCGCAACTCGCGAATTCCTAAGTCGAAGGGTTGAATCTCTGTGCTCTTCCCGTGCGAACCTCCAAGACTTGGAAGTCAGCGAGGGTTGACCTTCTTTTCACACTTCTCGCAACTCTCCACTTCGCGAGTTGGAGCGTCAAGCTCCCGTGCTCGTATCTTGCGAATCCCCGATATGCGAGAAGTCAACGGAGTGTTGACTCCTTTTTCCCAGGTGATGCGTGTCCGCCTGTCAACCACGAGGGCCCCACCTTGTGGTTTTTCCATGTGTCCACACTTGTGCCTCGGCTCTCGACACTTCGCGACTTCTGATGTCGAGAAGAGGTTCTCTCAACCTCTGAACCTTTGAAGGCGTGANGATGAAGCTCCTAATCCAACGGTCCTCCCTTGACCTGGATCTAACGGCTATCCTTGCTCCTCACGATTTCACCACTCGCGACTTGGAGCACCCAACTCCTGGGCTCTCATCTTACGAACCTCCGAGTTCGCGAGATCCCTCGATATATGCCACCTGTCCTCCTCAGATGGACGGTCCCGATCTTCTCGCAACTTCGCCACTCGTAAAGTCTAGGCGCCCAACCTTGGCACCTTCCTTTCACGAAACCTCGAGAAGCGATGTTAGCTTTCCCTCTCGTGTTCTCGCTACTCGCGACTTCGCAAGTCGAAGGGTTGAACTCTCATTCCCTTATCTCATGAATCCCTGAGACGCGAGAGGCCAACGGGTGTTGACTCCTTTCACTAGGTGACATGTGTCCACCTATCTATTGCACGGGCCCACCTTGCGGTTCAACCACGTGTCCCTCGTCCCCAGCTTCGGCACTTCGCGACTTCGCTTCCCGAAGCGCTACCTCCTTTGTATCCCGACACCCGAAGTGTCGAGATCTCGAACTCATCGTTACTCCTTATCGCAACTTGCGACTTTGGGACTTTCGGGACAAAAGTCTCGACCTTTTATCCGTCGATATGTCGAAATGCCGAAATTCCGACATGTCATCAACGCGGGTCCCACAACGGAACTTCCCGCCTTTTGGAGTTTCGAACTTCGCGAATACTGATGCTAAGCTTTTGGTTCTTCAACCCACGAAACCCCGAAATACCGAGTTCCAATGCACTTCACCAATAACTGGCTCACACAAATCTTTTCGCCCCTTCGGGACTTCGCCTTTCGCGACCTTGCGAATCTTGAGGCAAGGTTTTTAACCCTTCAACTCGCGAATCCACGAAATGAGATTTTGCGAGTGATCCAATGGTCTGATTTCTCCCGAACTTAAAACTTGAAGATAGGCTTACCGTAACTCCCCTGCTCCTCTGCAAGATCTGACGGCTCTCGGGACTTCGCGAATTCTCCATGGAGAATTCCGACCGTCCAATGCCTCCTTGACGACTCTTGCGAAGCAAACACGGTATTCCTTCGTTGTTATTTTGGGATTTCAAGAGGATCATTCTTCCTCGTACAAGGTTACTAAGAATTGCGCCTTTAAATCCCTTTCCAGGTTCTTGGTGAGCTTTCTAATAAGGGTGTCTCTATGGGGAGATCTATCCAGGGTATTACCTGAGACGGATAAGGGTATAGATTTCCCGAGAACAGACTTGAA